>BQKZ01000373.1:0-15972 GCA_036244855.1 Temnopleurus reevesii
TCTAATGTATTTGACACAAATACAATCTGTTTGTCTTGGTTAAGTATATTTGATGACAAGATCCCATCTGAAAATTTCCAGTGTGCATCATTTTTAGCCCATGGAATATGTAGATTGTTGTGTTAGTTTTGTTCAAATTATATAAGAAATCTTTATTCGGTTATTTATTGTTGTTTTGCAATTCTATCACTGTTCAATATTATTAGGAATATAAACATATCATTCTTTCCAACAAGCAAGGAGTGGGCTATTTAGAATTAACTTAATATTGAATTATCTATTTTTTTACTATACTTACGTGCACAGAATGTAAGAGGCCTTTGGTTTTGTCATCACCAATGTATTCCAATCAACAATAGCCTTTTTTGTATTTTCTATTTTAATTTATTTTGTTGTTGTATTCATTTATGCAGTCTTTAAAGATTTGTCAAATTTCATGCAGTGTATGCATTTTAAGTTTTAAATAAACTTTGTTGTTCATACTAAATGGTTGATTGTATTGTTCCTTGATAGAAGAAAGCATGCTTAAGAGCAAGAGAATCCATTAAGAAATTCCTACTTTTTAATGTCTGTGCAATCACTGAAAGGTCATGAGATTAGTTTTCATGATTTCCTATTGCAATGCTAGTATTTTTTTTTCATTCAGTTAATTTGATAATGCCAAACGTTTTCATTTACAATTGTTACTCACTTAATTTGTGAATCGAGTTGAATTGGAATGAAATTGAACGGAACTTTTGAAAACCCTGTAAGTGATGGTTGAGTTAGAGTCGCATTAACACTAACAGAATAAACAAGAAACAAAAATATATTTTTCCAGAAAAAGTAAGAAACCCGGAGATATTTTCCTCTAAAAAGACAACGTTCTCCCGATGACAATTGTTTTACCAAGAGGAGTCTTAGAATATGCTAAGAATACATGAGATTAAATCATATTTGAAAAACTTGGCTCAGATGGACATGAGGATTCCTTTGTGGGATCAAACTTGCGAGTTGTTTTGGAAGATATAGAATTTGAATTGCCCCGCTACCAATCGAAACAAGACGATGCTCCTTCCCTTCACACTTTTCATAAACAATTTATCATTGCGATTAAAACCGATATAATGACTGCAATATGCTTGCTAATAGCTTACAATACCCTCTGACCCATATCCTGCTTTTGACCTGTCCAGGTTAAAGTAAGTCAAGGTCAGCTGGTCATTTTATCCCCTCCATTTTGTCCGTTCAACATCGGGTCATGGGGAAGACTTGACCACCAAATAATCACTGGTTTCGATTTGTGCTCAGAGGCTTCTTGCAGTAAAAGGTGATTAAACACAGCTTAAATTGGGAGAAAATAGACATAAATCAAAATATTACTTATCAAAACGATATTGTAAGTGTTAAAATTTTTCTTTTAATCGTAGGACTTTGATACCATTTCATTATGCGATCAGCCGCTGTTAATTTTCCTTGTCCGATTTAATTTCTTTTTACAAAACTGGTGTCATCTCATTGCAACACTGTCTCAAGCCTTCTCAACAAATAACATGAATTTGATTGCATGTTTCCATTTCATGGACTACTTCAAATGAACCAATTTGGTTGAAGTCCATTTTTGTACCCTCCACTTTTGTCTCGTCTGTGATTGGCTCTGCATTTCCAAAGCAGTGCATTTTGTTTGATACCACCTAAAATTAGGCTCAGCTTGAGGATAGATGTTATATTTCATTTATCATTTTATTAACCTATCCAGTGCTATTATCTTGTTTTTATAGTATTTTTTTTAACATTTATTTATTTTAGTTTTTGCTTGTCATTGGAGGATGAGGATGTGGTTGTGGGTACTTTGGTCAGGTGATAACATCACTTAGCAACCAATACAATTGTCTGCCCGTGGATTTCTGCTCAATCGTGCGTTTACTCTACTCGGATGAGCGCGGGCCGAAAAGGCTTTTGATGTGACTCGATTATACACTCTTAACCAAATAATTACTGATTCACCAAATAGAAAAAGATTACACATAATCATAATTGAGATCTGACGCTCAATTACACCTGATTGAGCGTAATGAGTTGCTTGATGTAATGGCATACAAATCGCACCTGTTTTCATATCGCCTCCAATTATCTATTTCCATTCATTCTTTTTAAATGAAAAATGCTAGTAAAGCATCGTCTCTAAGTGGTGGAACTGACATTGAATGAATTGAATTGAGTCTGCTACGGATGTAATATATCTCTCACCTATTTCTTTTTAATTGCAATGATTATATTCATATGATACTTATCTAATCTTAATTGAATCATTCGTATTTAAGCTCATCGTGGCTAACCTTTATATCATTTGATATTTAAGATTCTCTTAGAGAAGTGGAATTCCACTTCATGACACATCTTAATTTAATTAAATTCTAAATCTTTATGAATCTTTTTTCATTTGCTATTCAATCTGATATGTACACCAGTGTGTATTCTTGGATAAGTTGTTTATTATGTATTTGAAGAGGTAAATGAACGTGAAATTGTATACCTGTTTACTTCACGATTACCTGTTCATTTTCACCAAATGAATATCAAAATATATTGAACCGGGGGAAAATATATATTGTGCCATGTAATAAAACTGCTTGATTGGAATGTGAATGATTTTTTATCAATTTCACATACTATTTTTATACTGTATATACTTCAAAGGATGATCGTAAGTTTTTGATCAATACTTTACATTTTAAATGATCGTGATCAAGACTGCAGAAAGTTATTTCGACCTTGATTGTATGAACTCTCAATGACAAAGACTAGAGAAGAAAAGAAGAAAAACAAAACAAATTATGAAGCATGTCTAGCGATCGATCAATCTCCAATAGCTGTCTGTCCGGACACTCAACCTGATTGTGACGTCATCAAGAACATCTTCGGTGGTCCTCCATGCAAGATGGCGGAGGATGATGCAGATAGGAGATGGAGAAGATGGATGAGCGTCACAAAGATGAAGAGGGTGATCGAGGAGCTTCAAACAAATAGCTTTGTAGACTTACTTTTGTTATTTAAAATGTGTAATTGAATTTTAATCAAATTAATTCCCTTTCCTTATCGATGTGCTGTTGCTTTTTTCATATTATTTGAATTACTTTATTATGTTTGTTCGAATACTGACCATTAATAGTCAAGGTATTATCATACAATATTAGGAATATTTTTTACCCGACAGTAGGCTTGTATGCTGGAAAAAACAGAAAAACAGATATGAGCAATTAGACAAAACGACAACAAGTCGGATGTTCCTGTGTAATAGAGCCGTAATATTACAGGTGATTTTTATTATTTCTCCATGACTATGAAGGCATTATTACGTGTATGTAGTCGCGATGTTCATTGCAATTAATTATGATATAATGCAACTTGCACTGCATGTATTTAACAAAAATCTTTAGCCACTTTTGCTGGCATCAGATTTGCGGTAATTGTACACATATTTCTCTTTTAAAAAAAAGTATCGAAAGATAACAATCCACTTGAAACGAATCAATGTTTAATGTTTCTGTTTGCATAAATATCGCATAAGATAAGAGAATTCAGTGAAATGCACACCCGAGCAGCAGAAGCACGGTAGAAAAAAAAAAACTAATGGGTGACTCTATGCTTGCTTACCCTGCCGATTGGTAGGGGGAAGAGGGCAGATGTATGTACGTCGGGATTTCCACGTGAGGTACTTCATCACGAAAAGGATCCCAATTCTTTTTTTTTCTGATTTTCGACATAAGTAATGCTAATAAGGACATGAATTTTCCAAAACCGATATAAATCTATAGTCGTGCCTGAACATGTTATGTTGAATTTAAGTATCTGTACGTAACATGTAACATTATTTGCATGTTTGTTTTGACCTGATTTGTTCAGGTTATAGTTTAAATGTGCTGATATACCTACTTGTAACTTTTGATTTGTTTAAATTGTTGATTTTACTTATTCAATGAGTTGTTCAAAGTTTTTATCAATAAATCCTTGTATGAGGCAAAGAGAAAAAAATAGTCGTGCCTGTTGCCACTAAACAGTAGATTAATTTATGGAGTCGCTGCTTGCTTTCAAGTAGTCCAACTTGCTGTTAGCCGTCTGTCCATGTGGAGTTTGGTAGAGACTAAAGGAGCTTGAGTTTGTAGGGTAGGTGTGTCGGTTCACTCGGCCTGTGTCTCGGCGCCATAACGCTCTTTGGTTCCGCGGGCATACCGGGAGCGTAGGTCTTCTGCTTGTCATTGATAAGAGCATTTAGCATCCTTGCTGTGCCAACTTCAGTCTACAATAATCATATTGTAACATGAAACCGATTTTTGTTTAATTTGTTTTGTTATATTATTTTCATTGTTTATGACTTTGCATACCCTCCCATGCCATATATCTTGCAACATAGACCCACTCTCAATTCCTTCAGGGCACACATATAGATCAATTTTATGCACTGGCCATATGAAGAAAAATGATATAGAATATCTCAGGATTAGTTTCTGTACTCAAGAACGATAACTTTTTGCCATTATATTGCTCATTCTCAAAACCTAATGGCCAATACACGATGTGCCATAAAATTAATAAAACACATGCCCTGAAGGAACTGAGAGTGACGTCTTGTACTAAGGTTGTCTATTTTATTTGCGTCATATGGGGTATGGATTTTGACACTTTTTGTTAGCGAAAGTATTCAACAAGTCATTGATTTTTTCAATTTTGCGAGAAGTCGTTGACTACTCTGCAAGTCGAGACATTGCAATTTTCCACCTTTGTCGTCTTTGGTCTCTGATACCTAAGGCATAACTCAATTAAGAATTGTTTTACCCTACATAATTTACAAACCGTGTATGACACTTTAGTTTCAACAATAGATATTTGTGACTTTTTTACATTTAAGGAAAAATAAGAAAACATACGACAGGTGAATCAATGGAAAACGAACGTAATTTTGCTATGTTGCCAAACTTGTGGCATGGGAGGTTAATTTGAATTTTTCGAAAAGAATTGAAAATAAATGATTGGATTTGATGGATAATAACACTTTTGATAAACGTGTGATAAAAATGGAATGTATTTTACATTCTAAAGCAGATATCAACATGTTTGTTCTAAATATTCTTCATAGTGGATGGCTCCAAAGTATCGGTAACGGAATTACATAACAGAATATGCCCGTTTTGGGTGTATATTCAGTCATACACGAAAGAAAAATATGCCTAGTGTATTTCTGACATGTCTGAAGAGAGATTTCCAAGCTATATTTTGAACTTCGTTGTTTCCGAGCAAAATTAGAGACGCTTTTATAAATATTTCTCTTACGTGCAATTGTCAGGTTAGGCGAGCTCACCAATCAGTACTATTGTTCTCATTACTGATTCTCATTATTGAAAATAAACATCGTTAGGTTATGCTGCCTTTGCCATCAACACCCCCATCTTAAGAAAAAATGTATCGACACGCCTGGTCATGTTTAGTATATTCTGTTGATATCCCTTTGAAACTTAAATTAAAAAAAAATAAAATGCTATAAAGTGGTCTCTGGTCTACTGTTGCCGTCATAAAGCAAACCAACCCTCCTTCTTGGGCGAACTCGTTCCAGCCTGGGGCAGGATGGCTCTGTGAAAAAGAAATGATAATTTCTGTTATTGTTTTTTTTTTTAAAGTGTAGGAGGGCGGTTGTGAAATCTGAATGTTACAGGTAGCCCATACCTATGTCTTTCTCACTGCAAAAAGGTATTTATCGTTTGTACGTCATAGCGGGGAGAGCGGGCCAAAGCGCCACAGCCTATGGATGAATAGAATTCGAATAAATACCTGGATTAATGGACTTCAAGCGCAAATTGGTATTAGATTTTACACACTGGCTTGGTTATCTGTTCTACGATTCTGCAACGAAATGATGTTTTGTAGGGCGTTCGATGTTGGCCAAATCGTAAACCCATCACTCTCTTGGCACAAGAACTGATGGAAATCACCAATTTCCAGTTTAAAACTTACTTTTCTTCTGCATGCAGCAAATATAACGTTATAGAGGGATGTTTGGAAAATGTGGGCGTATTTATAATGTATAACTGTCGATTATGCAGTAATTTCTGCTTATAATACAGACTTTGAGAAAATGCACTGTTTAAAGGTTAGGCAACATGTTGTCCACACAACTATCGATTTTGAAATTTACAAATTTCTATGTATTTTTCTAACCAAAATTTCAAACAACATGAGCGAAAATGATACTTGGTTGGGTATATTTTACCCAATTATTTTGTGGACAAGTTTGTCGCCCGGTGCGGATAAACATTATTTTGTCCAATTATTTAAGGAGTGTACAGGAAACTACCTACGCCTTCTCCTTTTCGCCTCCATCTCCTCCGCCTCTTCCTCCTCACCCTCCTCCTCCTCCTCCTCCTCCCCTTCTCCTCTTCCCCTCCCCTCCTGCCAGCCTGCTCTTCCTTCTCCCCCTCTCCTCTATCTCCCCATTCTCCATCTCCCCCTGCACTTCCTTCCCCTCATCCTCCTACTCTTCCCGCCTCCACCTCGCCGTGGCATCTCTCCCACTCTCTTGCTCCTCCAAATTTTCGGCACCACCCCCTTCTTCTGGCGCTCCTAAAATGTGCATCTTTCCTGCCTCTATTGGCCATTATGAATCAATATATAGTTATCAAAGTATCAAGTTAGTCACAAATCCCACGTCGATCAGCATTTTAGAAACAGAAACCAGTTACCTCCTGATTTGGGTAGCTGTCAAAGACATTGTTTTCGAACTCGGAGAGCTCAAATTGAGCATTTAACACTTTCATCCAATCACTCTGCGATCTCAAAAATACATTTATCCTTCCAAATCTTTAGCAAACAGGAGACCCAAGCCTCTCTGATCCCAGTTCTCACCCTCCCATCTCTCTCCGTCCAATCTCATTTGAAGAATAATACTGCTTGAAGATGCCAAGAGGTAAGATTGGGTATGGATCACCACATCTTGAAAGATGCTTTTTTATTCCACCATTATTCGTCGCCATCGCTTCATCGTCGTTTCTCCACCTTTGTGTGTATTTATCATGATATTTTTCGTTAATTTGTAGATCAACTCTTCTGGTGAAAATCCCAGCCATTCTTCTAAATTTTGTATATTTTGACTTCGCCTCCTCCATCTCCCCTTCCAAGTCTTTATCTCTACTATCTTCCATGCCTTCTCCCATTCTTTCTCTATATCCCATTTTCTCTGTTTCTCCTTTATAACTGCATAATATATGTATCCAAACAACATATTCTATTCGACATGAATATTTAGCATAAATAATATACATTTCCATAACTTTCCATTCCTGCCAATCGTATCTGTCGATCAATCTATATTAGTCAGCAAACAAAATCATGACGTAATTAGTGTTTGTGTTTAATTCTTTGAAAGATTACTGTTCAGAGCAATTAAAAATGTCGGGTTTTCCCATGAGAACATGCCCGCTTTCTACCCGTACCTCCCGCCGTGTAATTGGTATACACCACCCCATGTATTTTCCATATACTCCCACCCTCTATATTTAGACCATAGGACAAGCGTGTATTGTTCTCCATGCGACTATATTAAAATGATGACAAATGTATGCCTGACCATCGTAATCCTGTAGACATTTTGTCAAAAGAGGTGTTTCCATTAAATCTAAATTGTCTTATTTCCACAAATTATTCAAATTTCAATATGTTTAAGATCCTCGATGATTTTTTTTTCTACTTTGTTAAACTTTTCACCAATAGCTGATCAATAGACCGACGGCCAATATTTTTTTATGTTTGAAAAATCAATTGTTGTCTTAATTGCCGATAAACTTTGTAATGAAATAGAAAAAAATGCCATTAATTTGTCTCGCAGTTATGAATGGGTTACACGTACTTTTGATCTGAACTATATATAAAAATGATCGTTATCCGACAATGGATGACTTAAAAACCATTATCTTCATAACGACATGCTATTGTACAGTCAGGTTGGGTGAATTACAGTGTAGATCATTAAGTCATATTGTGTCTGTTACAATTCGTATGAGTTTTTGATATGATTTATGTTTACGTGTTTATTTACTTATTCTTTAAAAAAAAAATAACAATATAATTGTTAATATCCCGCGCATTATTTACTTATTTGTTAATCCGTGTCTATTTGGATGCACATACGTTTGATAATAATTTAACCTCGTTTTTTTTAATAATTATCCATTCATGTGTTATTCATATTCGACATCAAAAACACCTCCAAAATACACCATGATTTTGTCAGCAAATAAAATGGATGTGGTTTTAATTTTGAATAATAACATTGAAATATATTTGTTTTATTTACTCATCTATTTTCATTCATGCGGTTTAGTGTTAATTATTTAGCAGTGTTTGCTTTTGAAATTAATATCAACAAAAGTACGATCTGCCCACGTGCTGACAAACACTGTAATCATTTTGATAATTCATTATCACGTACGCATATGGAAATGCATATATCAAGATACGTTAAGAAGTGCATGGCTCACACAAACTATTCATAAAGGTTAGAATTATGAGGAATGAAAACACTTCTGCCTGAACATAGATCATCATCATGCTATCATAAAATATATGTACTATTGTTATCCAAAATGGTAATAAAAATGTATAGGATAAAATCATTTTCATTACAAATTTCTCGTGTAAGACAAAAATTGTACATCGGTTTAAAAATAAGATGGAGGAAATGTCGAATGAATAATGAGCTTGGATAGCATTTTTTTTTCATGTCAAGTAAATGGCATCTTATGTGGACAAGATGTGTTATGAACCATATTAATTCATTAATTGATATGCGGGGTCTAAGTTCTATGTTTCAGCTATATGAATCAGCCACACCCCAAAGAGGTTTTTTTCTTAATATTTTTTTGTCAAATTCTGGATCATGCTCGATGTACTAAAGATTAACAATGACGAATCATCTTTCCCGAATTCGGACTTTTCTTCTTTTCCACTCCGTCATCCTTATGCCTACTAGAATGAGTGGGAACAGGAAGGCAAGCGTACACATCTGTACAACATGTGGGAGGGAAAGAGAGAACAGATTAACCAACACATGCAATATTGTTCATTGTATATTATGACTGTCCGTCAAAATTAATATGCAGACATTTATGCAGTTAGAGGAAGAAAGAGAGTATGGGAGTGAGAAATGAAGAGATGGCTACATCGAAATGCATTGGAAATATTTCTATTTGTAAAAATAAAAAATGAATAAATAAATAAATGATAAAAATTGAAATTAATCATTGACTCTATAATCACACAATTTATTGATTCGACTGATTTATTTTTGGTAAGATATGATAATCAATATTCATTTAATATTGCTCTTTATTTCATACATTATGTTATGGATTGTATTAACAAAAATCTGATAGAACATGTTGTTTCATGTTTTTGATCGCGAGGCATCGTCATGAAAAGAATATTTTCTTCTTAGTATGGCAAGAAAACGGTGTCGTTGCCACAAATCTAACTTCATTTATAATCCATTTATCGTTCCTTTAATTATAACCAATCTCAGACAGATGGTTCGCTTGTATGATTTTCCGCTCGGGGCACACAACCCACTGGCTTCTGAAAATGATCATTTTTTTTCGAAGGGTGGCTCAGTCATTGGCTTTCCATTTGGAGGGGCTCAATCATGTCAATGACGTTCGAATTTTTTAAGGGCGCAGTCCCCCCCCCCCCCCCGGGGGGTACCTATAAGCCTATGCAACATAGCAAAATCTAATTAAAATGTTATAAGCAAAGCGCACCTTTAGCAAAACAAACAAACAAATAAAAAACACAAAAAACAACAACATCAGAAATGTCGTGGCTCTTCCAACAGCGACCTTGCTTAGTTCTCAAAGTCTCAATTCCCGTCTCCATCCAAAGGGAGACTTGTTTCTTAAGACTTGGAACCACGCCATCTTTTGTCAATAGGTTTTTTTTTAAAGAACAGTTGTCGAAGAAGATAGCCTGATAGGGCAATTCGCATATTGTGATTTTAGAATATTGTGAGCTGTTGGGTTTTGAATTTATTTATATGATATTGGATGGCAATAAATGGAATACCAGGGAATATTGCACGAGTTAGGGCAATATTGCACGAATCGAAGATGAGGGCAATATTGGCCCTAACGAATGCAATATTCCCGGTATTTCATGAAATGAAGCCATCCAATATAATTATTATTATCTTTACATATACCAGAAGACTGGTCACTGCTTTGCGCAAGCGTAAAATTGAAGCCGTACAATATGACTTAATATTGTATGGCTTAAAACTCTCATATAGATAATAATGTTTTATATAGAGCAGGCTTTTCTATATTTGTCCATTAGAAAATGACAGAATTTATGCTCAACAGCTCCGATGTTCGTAATCGTTGTAAAGATTTCCCTGTGTTTTATATTTATTGCATGTTGGATGAAAAAGACGGAAAACAAACTACCGAAAAGAAAAATATAGTTCTTCAAAGACCCCGCTAACATTCGATTATAAACCACAAAATGGGTGCGTTTCCGCAATTTTTTTCGATCGGGAAATCATATCTATATTAAAAGAAAAAATGAAACATTTCAGGAGTATAAGATGACTATTTCAACCTAGGCGGGCTGAGGGATTGACACTCGTTTCAAACTGTGACCATATCCTCATTCTGGTTTCTCCAATCGTTTTACCCTGTATGGGGGCTCTATGATGGTATCCGCTGAACTAGGTACCCCCACCACACCCCTACCTTGCACCCCTACCTCGCACCCCTACCTCGCACCCCTCCCCTCAATTACCACTGGTCAATTGCCTCATATTGAGTTCTCAAACCACTTTTCCGACGCATAACTAAATTTAGACCGAGGATGTAAATGTAGGTTAGGATTACTACAGTGGTCTTGTTGTGTCCATATTAGTGACTGCTTGGAAGACGATGAGAAATTTATTTTAAGCAGGAAGTCAACCTCTTTTTTCGTATTTTTCTAAAAATAAATCAAAATGTATGAATATAGATACTTTCGATCAGAGGTTGTTTTGTCTGATCAATTACTTGATTCATGGGACCAACGAAGTTATACAGTTCACCAGACAATTGCAAAACGATTTTTAAAAAAATGTAATCAAACTTTCTAAAAGCATTAAAATAGCATGATTTTGTTTTCATGACTATACATGTTATTAACAATATGAATTGGGATAACAATGTGGATTTTAAGGCCTTTACTATTCAAGACTGAATATTTAATGATGTTGCAACAAGCATTTATTATCTTATCACTTATGCATGTTATGTAAAACTTTGGATTAGCGAGTGATTGTGTGTGCGTATGCATGTGTTCATGTGTTTATGTGCTTATGTGGTTATTGCATGTATGTGTTTGTGTGTGTGTAAGTGTGTGCGTTTGTGTGCGTGTATGCGTATGTTAGAAAGCTGTCCCGATGATTGAGTCTAAGTCTAACTTGCATACGCTTTGTTCAATAAATCATATTCCCAAACCATAAATATGAATATTATCTTTTGTACTTATACCTTTACATCAAAATATAATTTTGAGTTAATTCGAGGGAATGCACAGATGGAATGTACATCTAATGTTATTAATGTAGTCTATTAGATGAACTCTTACTTACATATATATATATACATATATATATATATATATATGCAGTAAAGCTATGAAGTATTAATCAAAAAATGCATATTTCAAACAAATGCCACGAGAATTCGTTGACCCCTCGGTTTCTCTCTCTCTCTCTCTCTCGATTTATATTGCAATAGATGCAGAAAGATCTCGGTTGATTGAGAAAACCCACAACTTCGAGAGAGAGGTGAGAAAAAGATTGAACGTGATTCCTCCACAAAATACGTTCTCTTACAAACGATCAATGGGGCATCACAGAGATCTATATCACGGTGATAAATTGTCAAACCATTTTGGAAGTAATCGCAACAAAATGACAATTTTCACCGATTCAATTTGGCAGATTTAAACGTTGTGATACTTACAAAGATGATTGATGAAGGGAATATAATAGCACACACACCGTGGCGAGATAACAAAAAATTATTCTCCTCTATTATATTGTGTGGGATCAGTGCTTTAGAAAGAGCGGGGGAATTGTTGCAATTTTCAAACGATTTCATAGGATAAGATCTCAGGGGATGAATTTCTTCAGCGCGCCTTTTTCATTGTTGTCTGCGTAACAAAACCGATCGTGCCAATAACTGCGCCATCTAATTAAGGTGTAATAAACGTGGATGTGTATTTGATTGCTTACACCTCTAAATTAATTTCTTTGAGAGTTCCCCAGGGTATGACATGCCCTTCCTTTCATGATCTCACATCAAAGGAAGGGGTCGTAGAAAAGGTAAAGGTATTTCAAAGCGTGAAACCTCGCGATGCTTTATGGCGGTCTTTTGAAAGCGAGAAAATGACGGATCGTTCTGAGGTCCCAACCCGGCATTTTCCTTCTATTAGTCCCACTCTATTCATCTAAAGCATGGGTTTTATTCGATAAGAAATTGGATCGACATTGCAACGTTTTGTCTTTTGTATGGTTATTGTCGCGTTTGTAAGGATTTGATTTGAGATTATATTTTAACTAGATTGATATAACCTTACCTATCAGGAAAATGCAAAGAATTTAAGAGCCAAAATACCACCTGGATGAGACTCAGATTCTGATCAAAATAAGTACTTCTGTGATTTATGTCACTATTAAGTTGAAATGTTGATTATGTGATAACCCTTGGTGTGTAATTTCGGCATACTTATCTCTCTAAATGCAAAGTCGATTGCATTCTTTTGTACCTGTTATTCCATCAAAGCTTTCTCATTGGGATGATGCTGATTTTCTTGTAATTTTGTGTTTATCTCTTCAAATCTAGTAATTGCATGGAGGGAAAAAATTAAGTACTGTGAATTTCTGATTAAGTAGAAGGTTTGATATCTTGTATTTTAAAGTTGATCGAGTATTCTTCTCTACATTGACGAGGCGGTTGAACATAAAAACATGCTAATTTAGAAAATTATCTTGCAGGTGTTTCCCCATGTGGGTTTAACTATCAAGATTCTATCTTCCAAATGAAATCGCACACCTATCCTTCTTATTTTTACATTGTGACTTAATGATCTTGTTCAATTCTGATGATAAATTTCATTGCCCGTGGGAGGGTACTTTAAGATGACTTTATGATGAGAATGCTTTTGTTGAAGGCGATATATTTACCTTGCGTGAAATAGTTCCACTTTATATCAAAATTGCAATCTGCTGTATTCCATATATCAATTCAATGCAGAGATGACAACATGAAAGGGAATAGTTTAAAATGGAGGCTTTATCGAAAACCCTGACATAATGACCCATGAAAATCCATATTATAGTTATTACGCCAGGAATCCTTAACATCAGTTTCATTTTATAAATCTTGGGTTAATGCTCTCTCGTATTTATGCGAGATTTAAGATAATTTTCAAAATCTCTTTATTGAAAATCTATTAAAGTTATCATCAATTTCCAAGGTCGGCACATCGCCATCTTTTCAACTTTGTTAATAATTTTTATAAACTCTAAGGTTAGCGGAAAAAAATGTTTGCACATATTCTGATTTTCGCCCGTATTGATTATTGCTGTTATTGCACCCACCCTCCTTTCAAGCGGTGCCCCAAACACATACTGCGACCAAGTCCCCGTCGTATAAAGGTTTGTGATTAATAATTGCGAATTTAAAAGAGCAAATTTGATTGGTTACTGGTTAGTATATGAAAAAAATGGGCATACAACGAAGGTCTTGATCTGCCATTCTCCAAGTTAAGTGATCAATCGCGCAAACCTTCATGTTATGGTGCCTGGATTTACCACCTTGCTGAAGCCGGGGTAAGAACGGATTAGCCTCATTACCAAAGAAGAACGTTTGGGACAAACAACGGAGCGATCTTACTCTGAGAAATTAGAATACGGAAATTACGATAGCCCTCGACGTTTCATCTGATTTTGTAATGGGGTTGCGATTCTTCATCCAAGCCTGACGTCATCCATTTGATATTTCATCGTTTTATTTTCATTAAACGGTCGCTGTTTTTCATTTCAAAATTATAATCATCAAGCATGCTTTTTATCCCCTTCCCTCTTCCGTTACTTGTATAATTCATCTATCATTATCAATATAAGCCGTATAACGTAACAGGAAGGGCGGGGATAATTTTTGATATCCATGAACAAGAAAAAAATTGGAATATATAGGGGCCTAAAAGTGAGCCGCAAGTACTTGTCTTGTCGTATAATTGAGATGATAACCAGGTGTACAAGAGATGGATTGAGCTGGATGAAGATTTTCTACAAGTCTTCTTGTCAAAAGTAATAATAGATTTAAGAACAAGTTTTGCAACAATAGAGAAGATGGCAAAGAGTCAGTGCAACTTGCTCACTTTTAAAGGAAGATGGTTCATGTATAAACAGCTAGCATTCTTATCGATGTATCAATAGAATTGTAATTTGCAGGAAATATTTTGGTGATGATGATGATAATGATTATCATAATAAATAGTAATATTGATAATGAAAATGATAATGGTAATAATGTCTGTGAAAAGGGGAATAAATGTTTATTTCAATTCGATTCAATAATAACAACAACAAGAATGATGATGATAATAACGACAATGATAATGATGATAATGTAATGATGATAAGAATTATGGTCATTTGCATATATTCTACATGAATAAAAAAAAAAAAAAAGAACTATACCCTGTCAAAGAGTGCTCTTGCATTCTTAAGGCATATATTTATGGCATCCAATTTCCATCACTTGGGTTGAGAGCAGTACTACATATATATCTTAATGACGAAAATTAAAGCCATGGCTGGGATTCGAACCCACGACCTTCCGAATGGAAGGCATGAATCTTAACCACTAAGCCACTACAATGTTTGGTATACTGAATCAGTAGAGAAGACGGAATAAAACCCCAAACTGTACAATTTGAATGTATTACAAAGGAAACCAAATGTAATTGTCATCAATTATCATGCACGTTGTAGATATTTTATAACCTTTTCAAGAGAAGGAGAAAAGGACAATTTGGATAAAAGAATTTGCAGGCAATCGGCTTGTAGAATTATTGGTCCTAGGGGACTTATTTAAAGCTTAGGAAAATCGGCTCATAATTATAAAAACTTGTAAAAGCGTCTATTTATAAGTAGATTGTATTCATGTATATGGCTTTGTGAGTGTTACTCTATGATAGTGTTGTATTGAGTAAGCCATATAAGATCGGAACCTAGAATCCCTGAAGCTCCAAGTTGTCAACTGTCATAGAGATGTATACGTCATATGAATCCATTTCAAGTTTGTTTTCAACAAACTCTTTATCTGTATCCCGCCAACGCGCAGCATATCGTTTCAGAAAAGTTTATGGTCTTTTAACAATTCTGATAAATGTTTCGAGCGGTGTCATAGAAAATCTCCCTTTTCCAAATTTTAGAGTGTTTATCGATACAAAGCAATTTCCTTTTTCTCAGCAACTCAAAATGAAAAAAAATGCCCATCCTCATAATTTGGATAAAGCTAATGTCTCCTACCATGCCTACCAACCATTTCTCATTCGCACCCCTTTCATAAGCTCAAATGTGTTCATGGAGTCCTTCTGTAATACTTTGTTATAGTATGATCTCATAAAATTGAGTCTCATTTGACCTGAATTGTATTTTTGTATCATTCACAAAGACTTGCCTTAATTATAGGCAAACATACGTTCCAAAACCTATCAAAATAAAATACAACATTAAGCTGCAATGTTGTTAATAATCATTATTTGATTTAATGGGGCATTGAATTTAAAACAATCATATGTGTATTTAGTATATTGTATCAAATTTCCAATCGAATAGTGATATATAATCCCTGATAAGATATTCAAATCATTTGTAAAAAAAAAAAAAAAAAAAAAAAAAAAAAAAAAAAA
>BQKZ01000373.1:16708-75986 GCA_036244855.1 Temnopleurus reevesii
CCCCCCCCCGACTATGCGAAACAGCGAAATTATTACCTTCTAATTGTTTTAGATGTATATCGCGTTGTTATTTGCTCGTAAACTCTGGTAACTTTGGAGATCTACACCAGCATGAAAACCCATGATGACAATATTTACTTCGAATTGAACAAACAAAAAAATGACAATGATAAATTAAACATTGCAATAATTAATAACACAACCGATGTTGACTGTTATTATGATTATTAATTGTTTTAAATCAAACATTGTGACAATGCATTTATTTACTTTGAAGTTGTGTCCATCAGGATTTTAATGAACCAACAACCACGCGTTTTGCGGGCTTGTTGTTAGGGTTACGGGTCATGGAAAATCAATTTTGTAAGGTATTCTGATTGTATTAGTCATTTCTTTCTTGGTGTTATACGAAAAAGTTGCTACAGAGATTTGCTACAACCAAGACAACGCTGATGTTTTATATTCATATTAAATAGGATTTCGGGTAATTTTCTGACAATTGCGATATTAAAAAGATGAAATGAATTTGCATCCGTCAATTGGGTCCCGAGTTACATATTGTAAATAAATGTCCTATTATCATGATTATGTTAGATAGACTTTAGGCAAATGGAATCAATTCTGTTTAGGATAAATCACTGACTCCAACATCTCCGAGCTACATCTCCTTCGACCTGTCAATCATGGCACTTTCTCCAAAATATACCCAAACTGCACTGTTTTCTGGACAGCAGGCGCAAATTATAGAACAGCGGGATGCGAAAGTTGGCAACATTTGGTACAAGCACTCTTCAAGTCCTTTGCCAAAAACTCAACCAGGATTTTTCCCCTTTTCCGCAACTTGTGGTCATCTGCACAGCCATTCCGATTAAATATAGGTTTAGTATATTTTAGCCCTATTCAGTCATATCAAACGGTTTTCTTCATATAGAGCTCTTGACCTGTATAGAGCGATCGAGAGTGAATCATACAATTTCTATGCATATGAGAAGTTTGGTTATCATAACGTAATCATCTGACATAATGTCTATTGCAGGAACCGCGGAAAGTTGGTAAAAGTGTGGGGGTGCTACGGTGGGAGGGGAGGGGGGGGGGGGCTGTGTATTATTATTTGCACATGTACATTGGCTTGCACTTATTAACTAAAAATGAGGGAGCCCCCCCCCCCCCCCCCTTTACAATAAAAATACCAATTTCTCATAGCCATGATAGGAGAGGACTATTATGTCATGCTCTTTATCCAGTGGTTCTCGGCGTAATTCTGTTAGTAGGCCTACATTTCGTTTGCATGGGATATGGAATGGTTGTGGGGGGGGGGCGCCACCCAAAATCTTTTGGTGGGGTAATTATTTAGCCCCCTCCCCAATTTTGATCATCTCCCAAAGCCTATGCTCTTGCCATTCTACCAAAAATAGAAACAGAGAAATGTGAAATCGGTGCATATCTCGATTCGGGTTAGGGATTTATTTCAGTTGGAACCCATAAACATATTAAGGAAGTTTACTTGTTGGTGTCATCTATTTCATTTTTGGAGGAAATGTTTAATGACCACGAAAAGACATAAGAATTTCATATTGTCACACGTAGATACCCGAATGCCCGAATGATTGTATGAGGGATTTGATATAAAACTTTCATCATTCATCAAAACTGAAAAGAATTGACGTCATCTATGATCTCACGGAATACGACTTTACATCTAAAATCATATTTTCACTTTCAATATAATCAGATAACATGTTTGCCAGGAAAGTGCTCTGTTGTCTAACTTGAAAATAGCAACAACAGTCTTTCATGTCGTCTTTTGTCAGAAATTATAAAAAAATCTTTGGGAATAACTGTATGTTTTCAAAATAAATGTATTTCTACACTTTTGGCCACGTGCTCAGACATGTCAGAAAGCGGTCCATTTGATGCATTGTATCTTAAGTACAGCTCACTCAGATACAAGCACCGATCTCCTGTACAGACAGACGATACAACTCAAAGTTCAATATTGATACATCATGGGTAATTTTGAAGCCAAATTATATCTACTACAGTAGCCCTGCCTCGACGGGGTCTCCCTCAATTACGCAGAACACCCGGGCAGTACCGGCCGAGGCACCGGCTGAGGTAGCGGGTGAGATACCGGCTGAGGACCGTAGGCCAGTCTTCTATACCATGGTTCACCTCTTCCGTTCAACTACATCACGGTAGGGTATCGGCTGATCAATTGATTGTCATGCCAAAATATCGAGATGATCGCTCAGAAATGGGCTTTTCCCAAATATACGAAGTAATGACATTGCGAAAACAACAAAAAGAGCAACAACGTCAAGTTTGTGTCCTCATCACAAACACAGGAGCAGATCTAGGACCAGGAGGGCCGACCACGTAAAAATTCGTACAAAAATTTTAACCTATACGAGAGAGCCCCTTTCCCATCCTACAACTAAAGATTTGTTCCTGTAAAAAAATTAAACAACGAGACACATACAGACCTTTAACGAAATTTCACAAAATCAAGCAAAGCTATCATGGTAGCACATTATACAAACCATCTGAACCCAGGATAGAATTTCCTCTCATGTTATACAGGTAGCAGCAGGATGTCTGTAAACCTCCCCTCCCCCCCCCCCCCCCCCCCCCCCCCCCCCCCCCCCCCCCCGATAATATTGTTCCTTTCCATCATTACCACACTGCTACTGTTGCAGATTAGCCAACAAACGGCCATGGGGGATAAAACGTTGAAAGGAAAAGATGAAGAAATGAAATAAATCTGTGATATGATCTTCATGACCCGCGTTTGTACTTCCTCTTGACAAGAGCTCATAAATTGCACAAATATAGATTCATAAATTTCCCTTCCGATCATATGATATTCCTTTGAATTTACTCCATCGCTCATTTTTCTTTTATGAGCGCAGTTTTTTTTCAAGCATGAAGAATACTGGTTGTTTTGTTCAATGTGTTGTGAGAATGATCGAGCAAGCTTCCTAAATTCAAGGATAAATGGTTTGATCTCATTTTAGATGAAATATAATGAGGCTTTTCATTTGGTTGGGTAAATAAAAAGGATATTCAATAAAGGGCATAGCTACGTCTTTCATCATACATAGGGGAACGCTTGTGAAGGCAAATTTACAGAACTACATAATTGTCCCTGCCTATATTAATTACCACATGTAATAAAAGAATGAAAAATAACTTAATCAGCAATGAATTCATAATGCGAGTATGCTTTCCAATTGCCTTATATTTTGAAGATGCAAATTGTTGTATGCTTCTTGGTTTCATGGTTCTGAGTTTCGGTATTCAACTAGAAGATTGCGGTTCGAAACCCATCAAGAAGTTCATCATTGACTGTGGCTTGGTTGGAGGTGACCTCACCTTACATGACGACTTAGAAGATCGTATTTCGACGTATGTAGAGCGTATCCATGATGTATTAAACGTAAGTCAAGGTATTTGCCCAATTCCTCATTAAGTCGGATACACCCTGGCTATATCGTCTTAGGGTGAGAGACAGCAACATAACGTTTTGGTAACTTATTAAGATGCACTCCTCTAAAATTATAAAACTACATTCCAAATAAATACAATCGGAAGTATCTTCAAAAAGCTTGAAGATGTGGAAAAGGAACCTCTGGTACGTATCTCCAAACTTCGAAACAATGGGAAAATAGGAAGAACCTGAATGTATTATCGTGTGAAATATGCATTTTGATTGTTTGTTGATATCATATTTTATTGAATTTGTGACATATGGAAGTGAAAGACATGGGCAGACCCAGTGTCTTTTAAATNGGTGAGATGGGATAAAACTCTAGCATAAAAAGAAAGGGGGATTTTTTTCGTGTTCTGTTAATTCATATCACTCTTTGTTACTATGGGGTGGGGTGGGGTAGCATGAACGCCCTCTGCTGTAAAGTGGACACTAATAGTGTACCACTTCAAAGAAAATATAAACAACATAAATTTAAAAAAAAAGAAAAAAAAGATGAGATTTGTTATACAACACAGGAGGTCTATCAAATAAGCAAAGTCACATAGGTAAAGGTGTAACATAAAGGTATTCTTTTATGTTTATAGACAATAACACCTCCCATGGCCAGTTTCCTTTCGTTTAACCATGTCGATACAAACCAAACCTAGCGATAAATCATTTTTCATAAAAACTAGGGGGTTAAACTGAACCCACCAAGACAAATCGAAATATTTCTTTCGTTAGCACCCCATAGCAATAGATTGATTGGAATTTGGAATTTGGAATTTATTCATTTGAACGTCATTGACATGTACAGCCAACATTTTGTTCTGATTGGAATTTGGAATTTGGAATTTATTCATTTGAACGTCATTGACATGTAGAGCCAACATTTTGTTCTGATTTCATTTTTTTACATTTTCAGTACATTTTTTTTCATACGCATTGTGTTATATCAAACAAATTATACAAAACGATGTCGAGAAGAGTTTACTCTTAATGAACGATTAAGGGGAATCTCATCCACATACAAGATTGACGTTAGTGAATGGAGGGGGTAACAAAAGGCTAAAGCTGGGAAATTTAATGAAAACTTGTTTAATTCATTCAAGGGTTACGAATTTGGAAAATAACTGGAAATTTGTAAATCAATATCACAGAAAGTTTTATATTCATAACTTTGCCACCACATTTCGTTTTGTGAAATATAAAAACCTTATGAATCCGGAAGCATTTGGTAACGATTGAAAACATTGAAATTGGGATATCGCTCAAATTTGAACAAAAAATAATGCTGTTTTTTTTAAAGACATCAAAACTAGATAGTACCAAAGTTGACAACTTAATAAGCGGTACGATAACAAGGATCTGGAACTCTCAAAACCTCTAATTTATGTGTTTTTATATGATTCATTTTGTTTTCTGTGCTATGTATCATGGCTTATTTTGTATTTGTACTTTGCGTTTTGGCAGGGCTCTCTTGTAATGCAGGCCATGTGGCTCGAACAAGACTTTAAAGAAAACTAGAATGAATAATAAACATCTTCTTTTTAACAGATTATTCAATTTGCACAAACTGTAACTGTTTTATCATATATTTCTCTTTCTTCTTCGTTTTTCTTGATTCACTAGAAGACTACTAATGTCTATGTGGCTTCACTCTCATTGACAAGATGAGCCTTCCAGGGTGTAACCTCTGTGGTTTAAACTCTCTTTGTCATGGTCAAGTTCAGACAGGTCAAAGACAAGTTTTCTCATTAAAATAATTGCTTTTATTAGTTCCGGAATATGACGCGTCCTTTTCTAGAACTCTCTGATCACTAGGGAATTCGTGTTTATGGTTAAATAGAGGAGGAGTGAAAGTGAAATGTTTTGAATAGACCTAATTTCCAATTAATATACAAAATATGTATTTGAACAATCATGAAATACCTATTTATATTTTGTTTTATGACAGATAAGCTTTTTCACAAAATGTGTTTAATACATAGAGATTTTTTTTATTATTATCATTCACGATTTTTCTATGTAAAATGTACAATAAATTTATTCTATTTTCTTGTTGAAAATTGGTTGTTACTTGCCATGAAAATATGTTTGACAATGAACATTGTCCTTTTTATTCTAATGCTTTGGGAAAACAAACTGCGTATAAGATTAAAATTTTAAACTTTTCACCGAGGTATATGACGATCTTTTTACGTAAGGTCTGGTAAGTATTAGTTTATCATTTTTCAAGATTATAAAGCACAACATTGTTTTAAAAAAATATGTCAATATGTATTCTATCGACATTAGCATAAAAATGGAATATGTAATTATTTATAATATCAAGCATGACACATGAAACTTCACTTTTGGCAACGGGTAGTAACCATTTTCAGGGGAGAAGCTAGTCCTCCTTCTGAATTGTAGTTTTGCTTTAAAAGAAGTGTGAGAATAAACACTAATTTTGAAGAACAAAAGTTTTGTAATTATTAGTTTACACTATCTGTTATATACAGGTGAATGCAAATAATATAATATACTGAACACTGAAACCTCAGAAACTAAAAAAAAACAATTCCATCGTCAACAGTACCGCCTTTTTATTAGTTCAATTGGCTAACACTTAATTTCTACGGTTGTGTCGCATTCACATGTAAACTCTTCAAGACTTTCCACATAATGTGAGCGATTAAAGAAAAATAGGAATGAAGTCAATGACATCGATTCTCTCGGCGAGTTCTTAGGGATGTTAATTCTTGTGGTCAACCCCGGACAACACACCCCATGTTCACTTCAGGCTTCCTAAATACGACAAAATAAAGACTTTCACTCAGCTTTTTCCGGACGGGATTTTGCTCAGTCAGTGACACGTAAAATTTTGTTCCGACTTTTGAAGAAAAGAGAACAATAATCTAATTTTTTGTTCTTTTTTTCGTGAGATGTGGTCGTATAATTTGAATTTTTAGACAAACTTTCTTTTGATTGCTTGTCTGTTAAAGCCTGATTACGTAAATGTTTATTCCTCATAAGCTTTCACATTCTTTTATTCAGTAATTTCTTAGAGAAATTAAAAATTGTTTCCTCTCCTCCTTTTGGTATTTACCAAACTTTACCTGAATAACGATTTACACTATTTATTCCCACATTAATTAAGATTGTAATCAAATTTTGGCTTATCATTCTTTTCTTCAAAGTTAACCAATGTCTACTTTTTGTTTGTTTTTAGGACTGTAAGGACTGTTGTTAGATAGCTAAGCTATGATAGTATCTAACAAGCAAAAGTTAGCATTTAACACACGTTTATGTCAGCTCACAATAACACACACACACACACACACACACACACATACACACACAAACACACACAAAGTCACCCACAATTTACCGAACAAGTTAATAGAAAACACGTATCAATCGCTTAAAGTTACATAACTTTTTTTACCAAGTGTTAAAACATGGCCATCGGATTCTAGTAGTCAAATTATGCTTTTGAATAAAAGTATACTATCAAAGAGGTATTTTATTTTTACATTGTTGAGATTTGGTTATTGAGTTTTCAATAAAGCTGAGGGAAAAGTATCTCGAATTTCCGTACGGTTTGACTTTTTATCATAATAATGAAGATAAATAAATGATAAAACACAAAGAAATATAAAACTGTTTGACCTTATGTGTTTGATGTCATTCAGATTTATTAAACTTTGTGTCTGATTAACATTTCCTTCTGTAAAATTTATGTTTTTTGCTTAACTTTTGCTCCAACCGTGCTATAATGATGACAAATATTAGTTGACAGCTTTACAGACAAAAAACATTTACATTTTTCTTGTTTTCTTTTTAAGAAGAGGACGTTTGGGTGGGTGGCAGATCAGCTAAGATGGGGGAAGTGAGAAAGCTTTGGGGTAGACCATATCTCATATATCCTCATATTGATCCAAAATGGAATCGAAACGCGTGATGGGTTGTTATACTTCCGAGAGAGGAAGCATGACTGAGGCGCCCTATAGTGCCGATCGCTTGTTATCCCTCCCTAGTCGATACTAAACGCCATGACTCGCTAGGACTTCTGGGAGTTAATCGGTCACGTGATGGTTCCGCCATCATCAAAGTCACATGTCAATCTTGCTCTTTGACGATTGTTCTTTGGGGAGATTATTTTTCTGAATAATCAAAATTTTGTTTCATTATTTATCTACATTCTACAGTCTATTATCAAATTGTGATACACCTCCTTCACTCCCTCCCTCGTTTCCTCCTCATTTCCCCATTGTATATCCTCTTTAAAAAGGTGCACTCCACGAACCAGACTTGTGCATAAAAGCAGGACTTAGTCATCCTTTGTGTGGATGAATGTAGCCTACATATTTCATAGGAAATTTGAAGTTTGTCAAAGGAAGGTAAAGATATGATTGCATTATATGAATGTAATGAACGTGAATATTTCTTTCAGCGTCATTTGCCTTTGAAGAAATCTAGAACTTGCCTGGTGTAATAAACGTAAAAGCAAGGTTTGGGTAGAACTACGTCCTCGATCATTTTCACGACTTATTGCTCGTCACAGCGCACACGTCTTCATTCACTGCTCGTGTCTCTTCACCGGAAGACGGGTAAACTAAATCTACCCGGAATGTCGTGCTCATTGTCTTTCTTCTCGGACTCTGCTGAGTCCTTATTCAGGACAGTTCTTGAATATATTCCTGTAAACTATCGCAAACTTTACTCGAAGCATTGGCCTTTAGTATACAAATACGCATTTCAGAATAACTCTTGAATTGCTATTGTTTGACATCGTGTTGTAACTTTTTAGTAAGAAATGCATCCATTTTGTGCTGCACTCATCCCAGGTGAAGTAAACGTCACTTTCCTATCAGAAATTGACTTCTCGAATGTATTTAATTTGTCTAATATTGATGTAATGGGTGTAGCAGTAAAGCTATGTATAGTGTGACCAGGGCTTAACCATGAACAGGATAGATCTCCAGAGCGATCAATTTATCTTTAATTAACTCTTCCCAGCAAATTGGTAGAAATGGTGCCGATTATCTTGTGTTTGAAAGAGCAAATCCCTATTTTGGGAGAATCTACTCTTAGTGATTGAAAATATGTTTTTGATATCGGACATTTCTCTTCTTGTTTTTTTAAATACCGTTTCGATCTCATATTGGTGCAAAAAATAGGCCTTATCTGTTTATCGCCCTCTTCAGCAAACGGTGTATCCACGACGCTACAGGACAGGTACTTGTACTTTGACAGTATGGATAATCTTTATATGCATTAAGTCACATGGATACGTTAATACTTTGTTTAGAATTCACTCATTACAACAGCAGAATCGCTGAAAACATCTCCACTTGTAAACCATAAGAATTTACTTTCAGGTGTTTTAAGAAAACATCTCTCGGGGGTCTTTGCGAGGTGTCATAAGCAAACACATCTTAGAAAGAGCGCGAAAACTTCAGGACGGTCAAGACAAATTTACTCCTAAAATCAATTAGGGTGAGAAACAGTAACCAAACATCTTTTATTTTCAGCTTATAGGGTTACCAGGAAACTGCTCCGCCTCCAAACACTACTGGGATTTCTTCTCAAGTAAAAGGCAAGCATCCTCGTCACTGAAGGGGAAATGCTTTTGTAGTAAACCTTATTTATCATGGAAACGTATGGTGTAAATAATAAACATTATTTATCTTGATTAGGAGTAAACGAAGGTCTACGCTTCATAACATTTCTCAGGATTCTACCATGTACAATCATGGAATTCAATTTCCAATAAGTTGTTTTCATCAATTAATCATCATGGAAACGTAGTTACAAAATAACAAACAACATTTGTGATCTATCCACTCAATATAGTTCTGTGAACTGACAAAGGATGATGTGTTTGAGAATTTAAATCTACAATAATCCACTTTGAAATCAAAAGATTTAAATACCATATTCGGTCAATGCTTTGTTATTATCAATCAGCTTTTAAGTTGTTTCCATTTCTTAGATTAAGAGTATTTGAAAGCATTATGAAATTATTTTGCCCTAAAATAACTTATAGGCACGTTCGTAGGTCAAAATAATAGTAACACGTATTTCCCTCCTACATAATGATAAATATAAACAGCTGTACTTAAATTCTAACCAGTAAAAGTAATCTTGAAATACATTAGTTACCTCTTACAAGTAAAAGCCAAAATCATCAACATTCTATGCAATGAAATTGGCTCGTTTTGTTCCGAATGCAGTACCACTTTCTGCAGTTACAACTGCCATTCAAGTCTTCTTAAATCTGTGGGTTTGCCTGGAGGCCTTGTCGATTAACTGGTATTTAGTCGTTTGCTAATACCAAGGTATGAGAATGATTGGCAACTAAGTGTCGAAGTGGTTTTAAGATGAATCAAAATGGATGAGCATCATCAGACTTATTGGTCACACTTTAACTCTAATCCCATTGGGCGATCACTATAGTCCGTTGAAGAGCCGGGAGGGGGTATAATGTATGTTTCCTCCTCCCTCCCCCTTTCCTTTTACAGGCCCTCGAACACAAACACACACACACACACGCTCGTACACACCATGCGTGCACCCAGGATTTGATGATGACCAAATTCAAAAAATTGTGCGCCCCATCCAATTCAGGCATGTCAGGAGGTGACAAGCGAACAAAACAATTAACGCCCTTTTCACCAAAATTTGAGGCCCTCAATTCTGACTCAGGGGCTGCACCCCCAAAGCTCCCCATGATGTATGCAACCATATATACACCTACACATGCACGATGATCTATGCACTTACACGCAAACACACACACACACACACACACACACACATAAACAAAACACACACCCACACACGCGCACACTATTTTCCCGACACTTTTCCATTTCTCTCATTAGGCCTATCCTTTCCCATTCCTTTCCACCCTAACTCTTTCTATCTCTCTCTCTCCCCGCTCAACACTTCACAGTAAAGCTATAACAACTGACTGGTACTTATATTCACATAAATTCCATAAGGCTTCAGTTAACACGATGTATTCACAATACACTGGAGGAGCGAAGAAGGTTTGGTGGAGAATCAAATAAAATGACCAGAAAGAAAGAAATAAACTCGAAAGGTACAGGTACGAGACGGGTCGATTTTGAATAGTCCCATAGGTGCATTTGTGAGTGGTCAATTGTTGGGTAATCTGGGAGAGAATTTGTTACTTTGAGGTGTTTGTTTTGGAAGGCTTCTTAACAATTGTTGTGAAGTTAACCTTCAAAAAAGAAGAGAAGGAAAGAGCTTTTCCTCCTCTCATTCTTTTCTTCCCTTCCCTTGATCCTGTTTACTGCTGGCTAGCTTTTCGACACAAGCAGTTCAGTCCTCTCCTAGCAAGCATGCCGTCAAGGTGTGACTTGGTACGGCTTATGAACTCGAAGTGGGTCATGGACCTCTCTATATTTAGTTTAATATCCATCCCAAATAATCGATAATGTTCACGCTAATCAGTTTGATGATGGCTTCTTATATAACACTCGAGAACCACGGTATACTGAAAGCGGCGCGTCGATGTTTTGCCTGTCAGGTCCAAACCGCAATGTCATTTTTCCTCTTATTCTCAGCCCAACATAAAATTCTTGTTTTTTCTCGCTTGATATGGTTCGATATTCTTTTTTGTTGCAAAATTTTGATAATTCCATTGTTTAGAATGAGTGATTGAAAGTGGCAAATGTCGATTAATGTGCCAGAAGACGCTGCAGTATCTCTGAATTGAGTGATCCCTCGAGGCAATCAATTTCTCCGATATTATTCATTTCGAACAATAAATCTTCATTCATCTTACAAATTGGTCGTCTATTTGGGTCGTTGCAATAAACACCACATAGCAACACACACTTTCAAACGCGTACTGTAAACAGGGTTTTGATTCTTAATCCTAATGAAATTTACTTGTCGCTATGTCGGGGTCTATTTTGCTTCCTGCTTTGGTACAAGAGCTCCGGTTCTCTTATCAAACGTACATGCAGAAAATAATATGGATTGCTAGGTTACGTTTAAATACTCTGGAGTGAATGGAGCTATATTTGAAACATGTTTGTTAATCCTATGTTTCATTGTGTAACGGTGTAAATTCATCCATTTATGTGGAATACATTGTGTCCAGGAGAGTGCATGACTATTTGGCACGATGGGATGTACAGCATACAGACATTTGAAGCTGTATGCTTGGAGATCATCATTAGGTTTCATTGTATAAGTACCAAGTGGTACCTTTAACGAAATTCAATGCAATGGAAATGAACAGAAGTGTTTATTACTAAGAATAAAGGTTCTTTTTTCGGAATAAAACCTTTTAAGCGGTGTTACCAGAGCTTATACTTTTTAGTGCTCAATTACACAAATATCATCCGTTCTTTGGAAGAACTTTGCCATCTCTATAGTCCTCCCTAATCGCTGGAATTTCTTCGGTGAGTTTGCAGATTTGCAGGCCTACTAAAGATGAAAAGGCAGAGGAAATGGCAGCGACGTTGCATGAAATGGTCCCTCGTTCTAGTTCACTTCATCCATTATCTACATGCATTTTTGTTTTCTGGTCGTGTTGTATTCTAGAAGAAGACGCTTGTCAGACTTCTTACGAATCCTCCATTTCCTGATTTAAGCGGAGACCTGTGACCAGAATAATCAGGAGGTGTAGAGACAAGAAAACAAGAGCACAAAAATAAATACAAATTTGTATGTTTTCGTTTGGGACGACATTATTTAACACAATAAGAGCTATTGGTTTCACGAAGCCATGTAGAGAACACCAATCGGAAACTTGTTTATTCGAACAAGTGATTTAACATCACGCAAATGTTTTTATTTCCTTTCTTCTTTGATTGTAAGTGACAAGAACTGTAAACAGCTTTTGTGTAGAGGAGAGAAGAACACTTCAACTCATTTATCTGGATTCGAATCCCAGAAGCAATATGAATGCAAAAATATACCATGCCATCCAATCATTAATTACATCAAAAGAATACAACATTTATAAATCAAATGTAAACTTTAACGGTAAACACATAGCATACATAGCTCCAAAAAACAGAATGTCCAACGGGGCCATTTATGTACCAAATTCCACATCAAGCTTTTTAGATATTCAAGGAACATAAACCTCGAGAGACCTTTTCCTCGATTCATTAATCAATGACAGTGAATGATAAATATCCAACAAGTATTGTAATTCAATGGTAACAATACGTACATTAATTCACTTAAGTATTGAGGAATAAAGATCTTCCACCAAGAACTTTCTTTCTAAGTACAGATGTAAGGACGTTGTTTTAAATGAACCTTTAAAAACTGACATACGGGATATTTTTATGTTAACAGGAAAAATTGTATACTTCCTTTCAAAAGTTACAGGAACAAAATGTGTGAATAAATTCATAAGGCAATCTCAAATGCAAGTCACTCATGTGTGTATGTGAAAAGCGAGCGTTTCCGAAACGCTTCCTATTCACAGAATAATTCGAAGAATATATGTAATATAATCTAAATTCTCATTCGATCGCATGAAATTAAAAAAAAAAAGTCAAACTAGATTAATCGAACATCATTGCACAATAATTTGGATTATAATCTTTTTATTCTCCAATATTGTTTTAAATACATATAACCTACTCCAGAAAGAATATAATAAATATGTACTTATCTTATCGTGTAAGATAATCTCCTTACGTACGTTAAGTGGAGTGTAGTTGTACTGATGGTATCTTCGTAAACTTTTACCACTTTCTACATTAGCAGAAGAATAAGAATACATTCTGGTAATATGTTACTACAATCCTTAGCCAAGGGGTCTGGGAGTAGCGTAAATTGGATGCCACTAGTCTTCTTAATGTTGTATCGTTACATGGAATGGGGTGACGTTTTACATTAGTTTTGTTGCTCCCATGATAATTTGATAAGTGATTTAAAAAACTATTCATTCGTTTATTCAATTTATCTCTTCGTGGTACGAAGTATCAACCAATGGCTGTTTTTCACTCAGTCCATGCAATTTAAAAATCCACATGATACTTTAAAATCTCACACCAAAGTTTCCAAAATTACAGTATGATGATAATAATAATCTAAATTTATAAAGTGCATAATAGTTTGAAAAACTCTCTATATGCGCTTTACAAAACATCAATGATTAATAAATATCCTTAAAATATAAGTAATATTAGATTTAATAATATGATTATTATTCTTTCATGAATAAAAAGAAAACCATGAAGCTATATTATGAACTGCTTTTAAAACATTACATCGATTTACACTTTTTAAGGAAAAAAGATCACGAGGACTTTTTACCATCCTTGTAACTCTCCACTATGTCGACATCTTATCCAGATATCACAATAGATTACACTGATGTACATACCTAACGTAGAGATAGAATACAGATAAATGAGTTATCGAGGGTAAAGTGTCAATGAAGGCAATGGGATAACATATTAGGGATTAGACCTAGATTATAATGATGTAGGGGAGGGGTAGGAATACAGCGGGGCAACCGGGAATAATACATACCTTACAAGATTTCACTTTCTTTCCAGTTGCTCGTTTGGATATCACAGGCGCTTAGTAAAAATGGCATTATTGCGGGTTAAAAGTTGGACTCTTTACAAAATGAACTTTTAGGCGAAGATTTTATGGGAATGTTTTTCTTAAATCTAATAACACACATTCTCACACGCACACACACAAATACACACATACCCACCTCTCACATAAAAATGTGTGTACACATATACACGCACACACATTGAAATTAAACAAATAAAAAAATGCCTCGTGGAGGACCTTATAGTCGGGACTTTTGGACCACTGTCCATTGAGAATTTCATGGGTGTAAAAAATTAATGGGTGGATCCGGTTAGTCCAGTCCGGTCTGGTCGAGAATTGTCTTTTCCAGACAATTTATGTCAGTTACGATATAGAAAAAAATATATTTTTGTCAAAGAATGGTGAATCGGATATCGTTTACAAATGTAGCAATTGATTTTAAAGTGGATGTTAAGATAACACTAATTTTTTATATTACACTGTATACATCTAAATCTTTTGACAAAAAAAGGTTGGTGGGAGGTGAAGAAAAAGTAAATACCTTCTCATTCTTGTTATCATTTTTTTAGCTTGTCAGCCGAGCGGTTGGACGGTCAAGTTGCACCATCCTCTGCTTGTTAAATCCTAGACTTACCCCAGTACAAATCACCAGATCACTATATATCGCTATCAAATGTATACAGGAGGGAGAGGGACCGAGCAAAAGAGGATATTGAATAGATCATTTGAATGGTATTCATCATTTTATATTCAGATTTCACTCTGCATTGTATATCAGTCATAGCGCTGCTTCTAACACCCTTTCAAAGATGCTTCGCGCTTGGAAACGTGAAAATAAACTCAACAAACCATTCATGTTGTTAATACTAAATTAGGGAAAGAAAATTTGGTTGTGAAAATGTGTAAGGTTTCGTACTAAATTCTACTCAAAAACTTTGATTTAAAAAGCTGTAAATTCATTTAGGAGACACCTTGCACATCTCATGAGAATAATAGATGCACATCTACAGGTGCACATCTCTATTTAATAGCTCCTTGAAAAATCAGCTCTCAAATACCTTGCTCACAATCACACACGTCATTAAAAGATCAAGAGACGAGTAGATAGCTCAGGCAGAGAAGAAGAGGAAACCAAATAAATTCTCGTAGTCCTATTCTCTCGCGAGAAAATAAAGAAAGAATCCTGCGATCAGATGTGTTGTTGGTCTCTCTTTATCTGTGACAGCGGTGAGCTATTGGTGTGAGATGCGAGGTAACATTAGTACGAATCTCTAGCCTTTCATTCGCGGGGCTTCGCCGGGCCGACCCTTCCCTGACAGTCATTCCCCTCCAACAAAAGCCATCATCTAATGTGTAAAAGACGCTTCACTAAAAAGGGAGTGTTGCAGCAATTTTTGTCACTTTACTTACCAACCAAACATAAGAATATGTAATAATTACTTAATTTTCAAAGATGAAATGTTGAAGGTCTGGAGACGAAAAACACTAATAGAATAGGATGCAATTTTGCACCCTCAGGCGTGCATCAGCTGCAGCGTGCTATAAAGCAGCATCTTCTAAAGTGGAAACAACTATCCAACCTAAAGAGTGCTTCTATTGTACCAGCGAATACACCCGGATTTCTAAGAATGAAGAAAGGGCATAAAATATAACTTGCTATATACAAGGATTCTATGGCGTGAAATATTCCGACTAATATGATACATGTGGCAATGTTCATTTCCAAACAAGGTAATAAATTTAAAAGATTATTTTTTGTTGATTTTCAGTCACGTCTTTTTCTTCTTGTTTTGAGATTTTAGACTGATTTGGAGGTATTACGACACAGTACTTTATATTTTTTATCTTGAAAAAAAAAATGACAAGAACCAAAATTTCGGTCAGACTTTACGTGAACATTTGAGTAACATTTGAGTAAATATTTCCCCTTCGAGATACTTTATAAGACTTGGCACTTTGGAAATACCCATAGACGAAAAGAGGAAATTTCTTTCATATTTTTCATAGTTCATAGTTTCATAGTTTTCATATTTGTGAAATATTTTAAATTGATCCGTTAGTAAAGCAACATTTGGTTGTGATGTACTCTCGAACCCTGCATATATAGAAACCATTTAACGCCTACATAATCTCATGTATGAAACTCACCCCCAAACAGTTTATTAATGAGATTTCCCTCGAATCCGTTTCGAAACTACGTTGTAGAGTTAGAAACCCCAAGAAAATGAATGATAGTGACAAAATAATTGTTAACGTTGCTATCGGCTGTACTCTATAACTGAACCGTATATGGTCATATGAAGAAAATTATCACTCTTAATTTTAGACTAAAAACATTGTTCAAGTGATCATACTAGCTTAATAAGCTCTCGATAGAGTGGCAAACATAGGGTCGTTGACATATGCAGAAATTCACCATAGTATAATGACCCATTACACTCTAAATAAAGTGTTCCCTCAGATATGTTGGTCGGGATAGAATATTTGCACAATATTGCGGAACATCTACCAATCAAACATACACTGATACATGTTCATAGTTTTTGCACATCTTTTTTAACAGTATAAAGCGTGTGCCTATAAATACAAAATGCATATAAATCATAAGACTTCTTTGTGATTATATGTCGCGGGTCTATTCAGGATCTTAAACAGCATAGGCACAGATTGATATTGATGTATTTGTTTCTCTACAAAAAAAAAACACGAATCTATCAACCTCATATCAATCATTTACGTTTATGCAATACTTCTTGTCTGATTATACTACATATACGCCAGAGGTCATTAATCTTAATAAGAATTCATCAAATGACAAAATGAGGAAATAAATGGAAATCATCTCGAGGTTCAATAGATCCAAGTCAATTTATTTATCATTTCCTTTCATCCTTTCTACATGTGAGGCACTGTATGAACGGGCATTACATGGTTGCAGAAAATATGCAAGCTTTCAACAAATCCATAGGAGTAATATATTTGGGAGTGAGTGATTTCTAAGATAATAATGCTTGAGAAAATTCGCGATGCCATTTTAATCGAGCTGGGAACTTTGATCCTAATGTTATTTTTTTTTAATTCTGTATGAAAGTGACATGAAATCGAGCTGGAAACTTTGATCCTAATGTTATTTTTTAAAATTCTGTATGAAAGTTTAGAACATTCAATGTCTCATTGAGTATTGGTTTTTATTTATTACAAACTTCGACTATATCAGTCTGATTTTCTCTCGACATGGGAAATTAGACCATAGCTTTTCGCATATTCCTTTGATACATAAAGACATTGTCTTGAATACTACACAACTAGTACTACTTTCTACATTAAAGTGGTTAAAAGGTAATTTATTTCGATTGTGATATACGACATATTCGATATAAGAATATTGATCTCTGGAATGGATTATTTCTTTAATCAATTTAAATACTATTTAGGTTCTAATGATTTTTAATCCATTAAAATTAGTTTCTAATTCAAGCTGTTGTTTAAAAAAATAAAGACTTGATCCAAGCTCAGATTAAGAAGTCAATGCAAATTGATTCAAAATCATCAACATTCAATCTAAATTGAACCAAAATGTTGATCAAATTATGTTCATTCACAGATTAATACTTTGCAATATTTTATTTCAGTTTTTTCCTCCATTACAATCGAAATATATCACATTTTAATCTCTCGAGTTTAGAAAAAGGCGTGTACATCTAAGTTATCTTCATCATTCATTGCAAAGATATGATAGGAACACTACCGATACAGGAAGACATAACGCTGTTCCTCGTATGGTGCATTGGACTACACCCTTCTCAAACTTTGTTTTCTAATTCATTGTCGCTGTCACCGGTATAACATAGGAGATATGAAGACAGAGATACTATTAATCTAAGATAAATCGTATTTCTGTTTATCGTATTTCTGTGAAACACATTTTTGCGACAGACTCACGATTAACACTTGTCTTAATTTTACCATAATCTTTTATGTTGCAGGCCTTAGACCAGGACATTCTCGCCAATGTATGCCCGACATATAAAATGTGGCCTAAAATGTCGTCGGACGCTGAACTTTGTTAGAATTCTATATCGGACAATTTTAGCATATGCATGACGTATTCATAGCGACTTGAACGTATACTTAACGTATTAGTAACTTATTATTAAAATTGTCCATCAATTTATTTCAACTTGTTCTAAACGTATCATTAGCGTTCATAATTTATCGGTGTTGTCGCATCTTAACGTTCCAAACAGCGTATGCACGCTTAACATTTGTAAGGAATAAGTTATTCATACGTTATCAAATCGTTCTAGACAACGTTATGCGTAGGTTGTTCTCGTTATGAATACATTGTAATACGTCCAAAGTTCAGCATATTCCGACGTTTTGGACAAAATTGCATTCTCCGGCCATACTCTGACTAAAAGACCAATGTTTGATGTAATTCAACGTACGAGAAACGTTTGTGAACGTTTCTTGACGATTGCGTAAAGTTTCTCATAACTTATGCAGGGCGTGTGAGTAAATATTGGCGTGTGTATTCATTAATGAATTATAAACGCCTTAAAATCCAAATTTGGTTCGTTAATTTTAGAGTCATACGTAACGCATTCATTGAAAACTGTTCTAATTGCATTATTTCTCTAGACACTCGCCTTATGTGAGGATTTTGTCAACATACAACGTGTTTCAACGTATGCAAACGTACTCATAACGTATTCGACGTACGCTAACTTATTTGCCAAATGTCGGGTATCCATCGGCCAAGATATTATCGGTGTGACAGTCCCATAAAAAGTACTTACAAAGAAGTAAATGTCAGTTTAATTTCAAGGATTATCAAAATATCATCATTCCTAATTCTTCCTATATTTGGTCCACTGACCATGAAATTTAAGATTTACAGGCCTCTGTAAAACAGTCTCTTAAATTTAATCGAAACGTGGTCAGAATCTTCGGACAATGCTCCCCATTCCCAGGAAAACCCGAAGGTGTAGCTTCAGTCAAAAATGTACGAGATTAATCCGGAGTTAACACAACTCTTCATCCAGTTGCGCCCTCTGTTATCGGATTAACAGTCCATGAACATTGAGAGAGATATCATTCGGATCACAAAGGACTCAACTGGACTAAGAATCGTCTTGAATCGTAGTCGCGCATTTCCAATCGGTGGCAAAATGCGATCAGCATAATTTGAGTATACGTAACGTTCCCTGTGAGCAGAGAGACGAAGGGAAGACACCAAAATGACGTTGAATGCGTTCTGCTTGAACTAGACGTACGGACATGATATCGTTAGCCAAACGAACCTCCTGTGCAGAGGGACCAACAAGCGAATCAAATTTAAGCACATGGCATTCATTGGCTATTAATGTGTGACTGGACCATAAACGTCATGTCACTTTAAGACAATTCTGGAATAATTATGTGGTTTCGATTCCTAAAATGTTGGCATTGAGCAAGAATGGGGGTAAAGTTTACTCCATCCTCCATTTAGTGCTATCATGATTCAACATGGCACACAGGTGTGATGACGTTACTCTAAACAAAACGAATAAACTACCTTCACATAAAAACAGACATTTTAGTAATCTTCAAGGTATAATTTCTTTGAAAAATAGGTATCAAACATTAACACCATGGGCTCAGAAAGAAAACGCTGCAGTCATTTGACATCATTATTCCACTGTCATGAATGTTTTGATTTCGTAAGTTCATGAAGATTCTGATGAATGTATGTGAACACGTCGTGGCGTAGTGGTTTTAACATTAGTCTTTCAATGAGTGGGTAGCGGTTCGAATGCTATCCACAATATTTAATTCCTTCGGCATAAATTCATCCACATTATACTTCGATCGGTCCACGCGAGGTAAATAGTTACCGGGCAGGAATATTATCTAAAATACCATGTGTGCTGGTGTAGGCCCCGCGAAGAGGCTTTAGCGACTGTATGGCCGACAACGCGTGAAAACTTCTGTAAACTTTTGTTTTGACTCCGGGGAAATTCTGAGCGTATGCATAGCATATTCATAACAAGTTGAACACATGTATACAGTACAACTAACATATTTAGAACGATTCAATGACGTATTTCAACGTATGCTTAGCCTATCTCTGCCTGGCGTTCACAACTATTGATGTTGTCCCATCTCGAAGTTCTTTGGCGAAAGTGCTGGCAAACGTCGTAATACTGTCCGCATTAGTTACAGGAACATTACGAAATCGCCGAGACACGTTTATAAACGTTACTCGTATATTACTCGAAGGTCGAAATACATCGAGATAATTTTCTAGTTATTCCCCAAAACATATCTATAATGTATAATGTATATTCATAATGTATATTCATAATGTCTGTTTCCATTGTTGGTCATTATTTGTGAACGTCGGTGACACACTAAACTTTCTATGTTCAAATTATCATCTGTCTTTGATGCGCTATTTTTTTTTTAAAGCATTGGTGTATTTGAATTATATCTAACATAGTTGATATGACGTATATATTCATATTTTAAATGACATCTTGACTAAACATGTTGAGGATCATCTTCTGATCCTGTCTTTAATATCTGTCCATGTTTTTGGAGGTCTTGTCATATAAATCAGAGGTAACAGAACTCATGTATCAGCTAATTGTTTCAATCGTTTGGATAGCATCTTGCACAAACATTTCAAGGTATACAGGCGAACATTTCCCACCACGACGCGCACATTATACACCGAGTTCAGACGCACAAAGCCATAAAGAAACTGACTTACCGTTCGCACTTGTTTTTCGACCGAGCAGAAATAAAGTAGAAATTCCGTGCGCAATTCCCCGATATAGCTCACATTATAAGTTAACGTTCACAAGCAATTTTTATCGTAAAGCTTTATCGTTCTGTTATAGTTCTACGTTTAAGTATAATTTGTATAGCGTTTGAACACGTCGACAGTCATGGCCGACGAGCATTTAAAGCATTCCTCAGAGATGACCAAGCCTGATTTAAAGCCAATTCTTAATTGTTTCGACATCCATTAAATCACAGAGACAAGAATGTTTAGAGAAGGAGGATAGCGGAAACATTTCTCCAGAAAACAACAGGTTTTCTGTCGTCATTCCCATTTCCAAATGCATTAATCTACATAGGAAAAGACATTGGACAGAAAGAAGAAGCCGGGGGATAATTGTGTCAATTGAGTTCAATAACATTTGAATTTCAAATATAAATACAAAAAAAAAAAAACATTTGAATTTCAACAGGAAATCACTCGGTAATCAAATCACATCTAAACTTGGTGGGAACACGGTAAATATTTATCTATAAAATCATCATTTGCGATTTTCTTTAAATTGATAAGATATGGCGTCATGAATCCTATACGAGCATTATAGCTAAAAAATAACTCATTACATTTACCACGCCACGTAGCTGAATTGGAAGCAGAACATCTATCATTCTACAAAGCCGTAAATGACCATAATTTGCTTCTGCTTTTGGTGCTATTTTTGTTTCTAATTGTCTACGAAAGCTGACAATTAGCTACAATGAAAATATACATGTATAATTGAAACACCTAATTTTGGCTGCTATCAAAATCGTATGCTAACTCAGGTAGGAATCACCCCCACCTCTTCATTTTGTTGATATAGGCGCCGTACCACTCCAGTCCTAGGAGAAACGCAATGGCAGCCCGGTATAGGATTAATTCTAAATAATGTAAGCAGGTACCGTGTTGATTGTCCACTAATTAATTTTGTGTAGATAATGATTGAAAATTGTTACAATTGCCATCTTTGAATATAACAAGAATTATTCAATTGCAATCTATACATTTAAAAATGATTAGTGTAAAAAAAAACATATAGGTTTCGATATGTTACGTTTCATATATTAGATCACATATACAGCAGATAAACCGCCGAGTATACTTAATCTCTCTTGGGATTTCACCCAATTTCTCCCCACATGATAACCCATTATCTCTCCCTTTAGCCACCAGTAGGTCTTTATTGAAACTATACTCTAAAGACCTATCTCTATTACCACTTCACCGCAGACGACTATTAGCACCTTTCTCAAAAACATATGTCTTCCATTATGGCGCCAATCTTAAAGCAGGCGCCATTACGCAATACTACTTCAGCTTTCGATTCCCTTCATATTAAACAATGCTGTATTCTAAAAGGGCATAGGTTAAAGATTTATTTCAAATATTTCTTAAAATTTGGGGACTTAAAATTTCCACTCAAACAGTCGACGCAAATGACATAAAAATGTAATTCATTAAATGGATGAACATTGCGTCCTCCCACATGATGGTTAGATGATATTTATGATGCACTTTGCAACAATTTGCAGTTTTTAACGATGAATCCCCTCCCTATCAATCTGTTTTTATAGCCTGATGACTCACACTGCTGCTCGAATAAATTGCACTAAACGTCTTTATTTCAATAGTTATTTTCCTTTCTTCACGCATTATCCTCTTCTATTTTGGTCCTATTATTTCCGAATCGAAGGAATACTTGTGCATGTGAGACTAGAGCAAGTTCGATTGATTATAGTTTTTCTGATAAAATGTATCTACATTGTTGAAAAGAGAAATACATGATTCAAGAAGCTACGTAAAATAGCATGTAGTGGATTGAGACTACAGCATGTCTGATTGATTATATTTTTTATAATAAAATGTATCTGCATTGTTGAAAAGAGAAGTACATGATACAAGAAGCAACAAATGATAGCATTTAGTGTATTGAATAAATGAATAGAATGATGTTCGAGTTCTATATCATAATTCAATATGATTACCGAGAAAATGTGTTTGATCCCTTCTTGTGATTACAAATAAATAAAAGAGAGCACGCCAATAGTTATCACAGGAGTCCTATACTAAAGGACGAATCATGCCAAACGAACAGCGCCAAAAGTACCGAATAGTGCCGAAATGTGCCGAATTTTTGTAATCGATCTACTAAATGCCGAAGCTACTCTACAGCAGTCTTTGGCACTCTTCGGCTTTTAGTATAACCGTCAAAGGGCAAAATTAAATGATCATCAATGCTTATAAAGAGGCTCTTTACATGATAGGCCCTGCTAGTGAAAGTGGAATGAAGACGGTCCTCTAAATCGGAAGCAACTGTATGAGCAGGTTAGGTGATACCGGTCGGTAGTAAATAGTTTATAATGGATTGATTAGCATCAATTAATTAGCAGTAATTAAAAGCATTAGACAAACTCTCTCTTGATTGACGATCAGGGGCCAATTGCACGAAATGGTCTTAGCTATCCTCTTCTTGCAAAGGCGTCTGAAATTCTTGTGTCATCATATTAACATAGACGTTTCCACGTTTGTGTCTGTGTAAAGAGGGTGGCACAAAAAGTTCAGACGTCTTAGCAAGAAGACGATAGCTAAGACCATTTCGTGCAATTGGCCCCAGGTCGAATCCTGTGATCAGCACTATAACCAAAGGGACAAAGGCCTGGGACAAAGTAAACAACCTATAAGCATTAAGATATAGATATAAAAGATATTTCTTTCCTACTCATTATGTGGGAAAATGTTGAACAAGAGTCTCACCTGGGATTTTTTTTGTGATCATGAACCTATTGTTTATGCGTGAATGAAGTTGTTTTCTTGGTCACAGTCCTTTGTCCCGTCTGTTCATAGTGCAGAACAGAGAAGGCATGCGATATAAAGCATGTCAACTTAAATGTTTATTGCGTCGTGGTGTAGTGGTTAGGACTCTCGCCTCTTAACAAGAGGGTCGGTGGTTCGAATCTCTCCCAGGGCGTTAATTTCCTTCAGCAAGAAATTTACCCATAGTGTGCTGCACTCAACCCAGGTGAGGTGAATGGGTACCGGCAGGAATTTATTCTTCTAAATGCAGAAGCGCCTACTTGGCAGCTATGCTATGGCCGGGTAATAATATTAGATAATTTGTCTCGCGCCTCTGAATAGGTGACTAGAGAGATGGCGTGTTTAAATGCTATATATTATTATTATTATTATTATTATTATTACATTGAGCTCGATCGAGCATGGGTTGAGAAAGGCAATAATCAATCAGGACAACGTTACACTAGGAGTAGGGGTCAAGTCAATCATTTATTGCAGAAAGAACAAAAAAACCTGTACGTATCAAGGAACAATGAAAATGCAATTAATATAATTGTGAAAAATTCATGCCAGATCATTGTATCGAAATTCAAAGATAAAGAATGGACAAATACATCTCAATTAAGATCACAGTTAATATCATAACAGTTACAGTACATGAATCTATATCGATTGTTAGACCAGACCTTATCTTAGCATAGTATGTTCATTAGAAGTATTCTTCTCTTTTCATGTGAAAGTGGCTTGGTAACAATAATTAATCAAATACACTTTTTTCAGACATAAGGAATTAACTCAATATTCGGTCAATTCCTGTCCTATGAAATGTTTTTTTTTCACAAATTTGTAGCATTGAAATAAAAATCCGAATGGCAAAATTAGCAAACGATGCATGTCAATTAAAATCTACATACCTCCTTTAGTCTTTATAAAATACAACTTGGGAGTACATGTCCGTAACTACTGGCACCAACGACCTTCTTGAGTAATTCTAATTTATTCGAGAGAGTGAAATTGGGTTTTACGGCGTGTATTATTCAAATGTGCATATTTACGCTCTGAGAAGAAGAGTGGGAAAAGAAGACCGGCCTTTATAGTCACCATCCGAGCTCATCCGCACCCGCAGCACAGGAACCAACCAAAGTCAACCCAAGACTGTTCAAAACAGATTGATTTCAGGCGCACGCCGCGACACCCGTCGTAACACTCGAAATATTCAAACTTTCCCGCCATATACGCCTGTCCACTCATCGTACATAGATATCCCTTCCATATTTCATGAGGATCAGTGATATAAGATTGAAATCGATAGTAATAATAAAGGTATATTAATGAAGATCTTGATTTTGACATAAGAATCATAAACATCACACATTCATGAGAAATATCAAACATATATCTTGGAACTAATTCATCTTGGAGCAAGAACCTCATTAGAATTACGTAACAGGTCAATAAACAAGTAGAAATTATCGACCAAAAAGAAATAGATAATATGAGATCGTCTCACGTTCCAGTAAGGTGTCCTAAAATCAGCGTACACGAAAATTCGACACCCCACATTTAGACCTTTGGACTGAGTGTTGTGAAAAACAATATCCCTTTTACTGAGGGATTCTAGAAACACAACAAATTAAGTAAGCTTCCCTTAAGCAATCTTGTTAATATGTGTAGTCCTTAATAACCTATGTGATTTGTCGATGGATAATTTTTCACATTTTCAACCAAAACCCCATTCAATGTTGAAATTGAATTATCAAAATGGAGATTTACTTCATAATGCGTCATCACCATGTTTAGACCACGCTTTAATTTGCTTCACTTTCCCCAATTTCATAAGTAATTGTTTCTAGATTTTAAATGAGAAACATAAATTTCCCCCATTATGGCAGTATCAAAATTATTCATATTCCCTTTTATTTTATGTTTCGATTATATTCATGCAAAGAAAATGTAATTTCCTGCGCTTATTTTGCTGGTATATTTTAGTAAATTATAATGAACTGACAAATATGAAGGATCAGAAATTAGTTACGGAGGCTACCATCTCTAAAAATATTCGGTTTTTATACATATTATACTTTAAGTGTTTGTTCTTTACAGCCTATAATTTCTTAGACATATATTTTTTTGCCGAGTGCTAAATTAATCTTGCCCGTTTTGATAACGATCAGAGACCGTTATGTAATGAGCACGCTGAGAGTTCTTATTCTGTGGCAAAACCATTCCAACTTTTTTATTGCAGTAATATGCATAAAATTTACATCTAATAAAAAGCGGCGAAGTGTGTTCTGGAAATGGTAGCGCTGTACATCGAAAGTAGCTAATGTCCACTTCACGCGTGCTGATACTGCCTAATGGTTTCCGACCAGTAACCCATGGCAACACCAAGCTTTCCGCTACACCAGTCATGTGTTGCTAATCATCCTTTGTACTTTCCTTTGTTGTTTGCTTGTTATTTAGAAGTGCCTAGAATCACCTTGTCAATAGTGACCGGTAATGATAAATCGACTAATGTTACTTAACACAACACACCGTGGACTGAAATAACAACGAAAGGCCTCATGTACTCCTGGTCAAATGTGTGTACTGTTTTTTTTTAAACATTTTTCTTAATGAGGCTAATCTTCATTGTCTTACTCCTCGATAAGTATGTGTTTATGACATATATTAAAAAAAGAAGAAAAAGTCACCTCTGTGATTAAAGCACCCACTTTATGTAATTTGAATATTAATCTCATTTTTCAATCGTGTCGGAAATGAAAATTTTAGCTATGCGGATGGATACTCCTGCGCTTAAGTAACACCCGAATACACCTTTTAAGTTAAAGCGGGAATTTTAAATACTTTCCAGTGCGCATTTGAGCAGACACGTCCCTTCGCAGTTGTGTATCGTAGCGTTAGAGTGAAATTTGCAACCTACAACCATGGGTTGAGTTAGCTGTTTTCTACAGTATATTTTGTCTCCTGGTTTTGGCAGTTTCCTTATTTTGAACAAGGAGAATTGTAAGTCTCACTAATATGTAGTTTGTCGTACCTTACATACAGAAATTAAGTTACAATTAAGTTTTGATTGCATACTGACAAGAAGTCAAGTGAAAGTAACTGCATCAAATATAGTTGAATCTTTGAATTGACAAGAATTGAGTTAGTATGGATGAATATGAATTAAATGTTTCTATTCTGTATTATGATGAAGTAAGGAAAATATTGGTAAAGTCCATGAATTTCAGCTGAGAATGTTTAATCTAAAGAGTTGATATTCAAAATGTCGGTTGCTTTTGGGCCCAAGATGGCGGCGCCCATATTAAAGTTTTGAATTAATAATTTCGTTTTGTTACCTGATCATTGATATGTGTATTTATCCTGATGGTACCTTATTCAAAGCCTCATTTGGAAGCAGCTTGATGTGTACTTTGGTAACTCATTGATCATAATTTTCATATAACTAGACATGTTTGTTGTAGAACAATATTGGGTTATGACTTTATGTAAAACCAGAATATGACAAGGGGTAATTAAATCATAGTTTAATTGAGAGGAAAACACTAAAGCAAAGATTTGATTTTTGTGATTGAATCGTGATTTCTTTCAGTAACAAGTATTGAAGAATGAATTTGTTTATTTTGTAGCATTCAAGCTTGCGAGAAGGGAGAGACCGTTAATTCAGCTTTCCAGTACTGATGCTTTCTGGTATTCAGGATGGGATGTTCTGAAAGATACAGAGTCGCTATCTGACTTAGGGTAGGCATTAATTATTTACGAGAAAATGATTGTTTAATTTGTTGACGTATGTTCTACTGCAAAGAATATATGGGTTGCTTTATACATGCTTAGGGGAATGGGTTTTTCTTGGGTGTGAATATTTACTTTTGTAGACTTCAATGGGTGACTTCAAGTACGGTGTTGAACGCTGGTGTTGGTGTTGCAGCAAAATCAACACCAGCCTCAACACCGAACTTGAAGTCTGTCGGTGTTTGGGGTAGACCTCGCAAGATTCTGACGTATTTCCGGTCGTTTCTGCATCACTTCTGTAAACTGACCAACGGTGTTGGAGCTCGGTTTACGGACCGTTTTGCTCTCTCAACACCAACACCAACACCGAGCACCGTACTTGAAGTCACATAATGAGAATAACTCCTGGTATACTACATGGTCTATAATAGCTGTTTTGGGGTATAATGAATTCCATTGTATCTTCAAGTGCCTGTTTAGATGGTACATGTGAGGAGAGATGGTGGCTGGTTAATTTCTTTTGATTCAATACTACATCATGTATCTGGAAATTAACGAGTCATTGAGATTTCTGATTATCCGAGGTAGTCATTAGTATGGATATTCGAGGTTGTTGATGTGGGGAAATGAGTCCTCGAGTTTTGAAGACAATTTAGAATGAATTGCGTCCTTACTGTTATTATATTTGTCCATTGTATTGCATCTATCGAGAACAATTTAAATATTGAGATGGTGTTTTGCATAGGTTGAACTGTTTGAGTAATCCCACAATTCATCGAACATTTGGATAGTAAATTGTACTTTGTATATAAACAAGTTCCTAATTAATTGAACAATATTGATATAGTATTTGACTATTGTTTTCACCTATTACTCAAATGTTATAGAGCTGTTAAAGTTTGGTATAACCAAGAAATAATGTCTATTGATACATGTGAAGTAGCATTCAATTATTATGTGAATTATATTTTGTCATGACATTAATTGTATGATTATTTTTCTGTTTCTTGCATGCAGGCTTTTCGTGTTTGGCAATAAAACTCTGTCGAATGGCAACTACTGCGTAACTCATTTATTTGAGTCTGGGGCTACACCATCCACCCCCCCCCCCCACAAAGACACACACGCAAGACAATAGAAACCAAACGCTTTCAGTCAAGCACTGTATATTCGTTATAATTATATCAATTAGATAATTGATATAGCGAAGTCACCACCTGGATTAATCATGTCATTCTACACTTCCAGATTTGAATGCATCCATCTATAACAACTTGAACAATGTTGTAGCAAACCTAATATTTATATTAGGTTATTATAGTTTTTATAACTGAATGCACCTACCCTGTTTTTAAAGAAGACTATAATAAATGAATAAATAAATAAAATACCGATGATTGCATTTTATTCAAGAATGAATTATTTTCAGACTCGTTTATCTTAAATGTATGGTGTATCTCTGATATTTGGCAGCAATGTACATTGAAAAAAAAAAAGAATGCTAAATATCGTTGTTTGCGGCTACCATGAGAATCACAGAGACCTAATAACATTATCAATCCCTGGTATATATTTGATTATCAAATCATATAGGTTTTTTACCATGTTAACTTATCGAAATAAAAAAAAAAATAGTAAGCCCCAATGATGACCAACTTCTCTGAAAAACGTTCTGCTTCACAATAGGTTGTTACCTATCAAAACGTCTGATTTCAATCTCGATTCAATCTTCGATTCTTAGAAAATTTTGGCTACACAAACTAAACACAAAATATTTTATATCCTCAAAATAAAGGAGGCATGACTAGACAAGATACAGGAACATGGTAAATCATCATTTATCAGTTTATACGAAATTATGACCTATTTTGGGCGTGATAGAAGACGAGGCGTTTTGGAGGGCTGTGAATTCTCAGAGTCTGATTCAGACCTAGACTGATTACTAATGTCTAGGAGAGAAAATAAACGTGGCAAATTTGTGATGCATCGGCAAAGAAAAGCACAACGAATTTGAGACGTGTAATTAGATGTTTAACTATCTCCATTGTGTGTGTTTGCATTGTTAAGCTTTGATACGGGGTCGCCCTCTATTCTATTAGTAGCGCATGCTGTGTTAATCGAACATATTTTGGACAAATGGACAATACTAATAGGCTAACCACCGAGCTTTACATGTATTCATATCTGTGGTATCTATTTAAAGATTAAGCACAATATAATAAAGCCCCAAATCACCTTGAGGTTGTTTACCTTTAAAACGATCGTAATAGGTTTGGTCGCAACTAAAAACGGTGGCAGCGGTGGGATGTAATTTTTGCTTCTCTAAGGTTAGGTGCCCTGAGCGACAGACTAAAGCTCATTGTGTACTTTTGATATTGAAATAAATGTCGGTAATTATGGGATTGTGGTCAATTGAGAGTCAGGAGATTTAAACGGTTTAAAACAAAATATATGCCCACCATCGACGAGAGTAGTCTCATAAATAGACTCTATTTTCCACAAGAATTCAAAATCAAATCATGCGCTCTTCTAAGGAAACATTCTCTATGTCATTCAAATTTGCAAATACATCGCTCATTTATATTCATTTTCAAATATCACGAAATTATGGCAAACGGTATGGACGAATATCCTGAAAATAGTAAGATCTGAACATGCTGAAGGAGGACGATTACATCATTTTCATGAGTATTCAGTTACAAGCAAAAATGAAGGTTTTCACTGCTTATGTTAAACACCGAAAGAGGCCACATAAGTCGAGAGCAACTTATGTACAAACTAATACTTTGTTCGACTCCTAAAGAACAGTCTTCGGGTTGGGCCAGCACATACAACATGTACAGAGTGCTAAGAGAAGTCATCGTAAGACGTCCTTTGGTGCTTGTAACGTATATCATTCGGCTATAATGGGGTAGGTCTATACATTTTTGTATATCTTGTTCCTATGAGACGACATATGGGCATATTGTTTTCAAAATTATGAACATTTCTTTTTATTTAGAACGTATATTTATATCTGATGGGGTTCTTCAAATGTATCAGGCTGATATATGGAGACTAAAAACCATCTATACAATAAAAACAAGCTGAGAAAGCAGATCTTTAAGATTAGTAATGCTAAAATGACGCATTGGTGTCAGACATAGAAAGAGCATCGCCACCCCTAGTCCCGGCTATTCTTCAGATCTGAATTCCGTCCCAAGATTGGCGTTGATATCAGTCTTTCAACAAGACCACACACAGAGAAAGAGATGGAAAAGATGAGAGAAATAGACACGTAAAATAAAGAGATGGACGGAGAGAGAGATTGAAAGAGAAAAAATACTTAAAAGCGGGTCACCATTACACACATCGAAATAAATATACATGGCAGAAAATTGATATCACGAAGGAATGTGCAGAGGGAGGAAAACTGAAGGGAAAGAATAAGATGCAATGTAAATAGCCCACAGGTACATGTGTGTGTGTGTGTGTGTGTGTGTGTGTGTGTGTGTAACAGAGAGAAGAACAGAAAGAATGAGCAATAATATAATAAATTAAGCAAGATAAAGGAATAGAGCTATAGATCAGATTCTTAGATTGTTAGATTTAGTACTATTCGTATAACATATTAAACTTCAATCAGCTAATGCTTTTCGAATATCTAATTGCAATCATATATATACTTTACTCTCTGAACTTCTTTCGTTTTACTTGCTATCAAATTTGAAACACTTTCCCAATCTTCATTCAATAAAACCAATTTAAACTGGTAATGATGACCCTCTCATTCTAGTTAAGAATGTTTAAAGCCACAGTGTGTGCCTTTAACAACTAATAAAGAGACATGACTTGTAATCAACTAAGTACAAGTCGAGTAATATTGCATTTTATAGTAGTTCAGATGAGAAAATTCAAGCGATGTATTGCTAGTATCTGAAAAAGAGAAAAAATGTGTGTATGTGTGTGTGTGCGTGAGAGAGGGAGAGAGAGAGAGAGAGGGACGGAGAGAGATATAAAAAGTAGAGATGATATAAGAGTTTTGATAAAGAATAATATAATTGATTAATATAATTAAGCTATTCGTTATATGTAGCTCAAACTCAAAGGTAAGAGAGTGAAATATAGCTGAGCACACTACATGTGGTGTGTACTGTTGAATTGAGCTTATCAGCATACAGTGTGGTGACATTCTCCACTTCCAAAGGAGCATTCCAGTCAGGTTTCTCGAACACTCTGATTATTTGCCTCGCTACACATCTCCCTCCGTGTTTTTCCATTACATTTTTCATACTTTCGAGTCGCAGATTTAAAATGAGTCGATGAAATGGAGCTGATAATGATAAATGCAAAGAATGAGTACAATTTTGATAACTACAAGAAAATGAAAGAGAACATTGGAACGGGGAGACAATGATATAGAGAGACGATTTGTTTTTAAATATAATGCAAGAGCGACGGATAGAAATGGAATGAGAACGTGGGACATACACGTAAAATTAAAGCTATCAACATCTTAAACGAAGCCAGGACCAGTGGCAAATTTAGTGACGATTTAAGAATTTAGATATGTTAAACTTTGACAAGAAAAGAGAAAAATACAATAGGATGAGTGAGGATCTAAGGATAGGGTGAAAAGAAGCGTAATTACGACCAATAGCTCTGGCATCCAACTGCCAGGGTAATAGCAGGAGGGCCAATTTACCTCTGTATTCACTTCTCAAAGGGTGGACGAGGGATCCTGCAAAGAACTCTTTTCATAGTTTTGTTTCACAAAGCCTCTCCACCCAATTGAGGTGATTAAGGTGTGTGGATATTACACTACATACCTACTCAAAAAGTAGAAAGGAGGAAAGATAGGGGGAAGGTGGAAAGTGATGGGAAATGACAGCGAGGAGTAGAGAAAGAAAGAGGCTATACCAGTGGTTTGATGTCGTTATGACAGTGGGTAGCAGCGCATAGGTTTGCATGTTAATCTCTGTTATTTTCCACCTCTCCCTCTAATTATATTCATTTATCATATTTCTCAACGACTCCTCAATTTTGATCGCAATTATATCTTCATAACAATGGATCTTACATGATCTACAAAACCAATTTCTGCCACTAAATTATTATAAATACCTCAAATTAGAGTGTTTTTTACACACAGTATACAAGCAGTATATAATGTACTGTGGGAGTTTGCATGGTCTTTTCATGCCGGGATAAAGATTTGTACATCTATTGGTTAACGTTTCTATGACTGATGTGTCTAACAATTTGGACTTTATCGGCATAAGTAAAATGTTTTGTTCAAGAAACTGGTAAAGAGAGAGAAAGTCACAAAGTAGATAGTGGAAAGCAAATCTTTGTAATACGTGAAGGTGCTAAGCACATGTTGATCGCATGCACGTTCAGCAAGAACGAAGCCCAATTCATGTATTCGATGGCTTGAACAGTAATTTTTCAACTTTTTGCATAGAGACGCCGCATTTCCCCATCATCATCGAACATAAACACACAAACATCTGTATAACCCAATAGTCAATTTGTTGTCTATCATAAGATGTGAGTTTATATGACGTAACATGAGAACGCACGCTACCGTAAATCACGCGAGTTTCCAAAGAATACTTACACATATTGCAAAAAGCTGTATGATTAAACAAACATATAACATTTACACAATGTACCCGATTAACAATGAGATCATTTCTACAATTCAATCATTTACAACAACTCCATGGGCCTACAAATATTTTTAAAAATGCTCTTACTTGATTACCTTTTTGATAATTTTTATTATAATTGCTTTTTGTATTTAAAAAAAACTGTTTCTCTTTTCATTCTACCGAATTCCACTGAAAAAAATTGTAGTAATTTTCTTTTAAATTTTGTAAATGTTTGTTGAACTGCGGAGCATTGTTTGTAAAAGGACCGTACGGTAAGAACCCTAAACGCAAGTAATTTTCAGCTTCTTTCATATTCTATATGAAAAGCGGGAAGACTTGATTTTGTATAATCTGATATTTATTATTTTGAAGACCAATTATCTCAATTCCTAAAATTCGTCCCTAAAAAGACAGCGAAATTATTTACGAAGGACATAAATACGTGTAAATACGAGGTTTTCAGATTGTGAAAAGACATCAAGTTTTGCGATTTATATCTAATTTGGGGACCCTCATAATTTTAAGTTGATACTAATAATCAATATCTAATGTTTTAACTTTAAACTCATTTATTCTGAGACAGGGGCATATGCAAGGCAGATGAGCTTAAAGGTTTCAGAGCAAATGAGAAAAAAAATCGTTTGAAGTGTATTTGGAGAAAGCTAATGTAAATTCCAGTAAATGACATGCCTGTTCAACTGCGTGATAAAGTGTCGAATTTATCATCAGAACATTTCATCTTAGCAATCCTATACATGTAATGTCTTGTCGTATTATTCAAACGCATAACAGTTGTATAATAGGAGGTATTTTTCTAACTTGTTAAGATTTGTTTCTTATTATTTCGTTATACAGTGTCCTTTCTTGTGGTATTTTAATCCATATTCTTTGAGAGGAGGCTTCTTCTATACAAGTGCGATTACCCGGAAGATGTAATAGGAGACTGGACATGGAGATTAGTGTTGAAATTAATGCCCTATACTAAATCAACAACATATTTCAGAAGATCAGAAGCAGGATACACCAGCAAATGAAAATATTTCTGGAAAGAAAGAAGAAAGAAAATACAGAAAATAAAATGGTTGGATGAATCTACCACCCTTCAAAAGCTGGAATAATATATGACCTATTCAACGTGCCAATGCAGATATTCATGTGAGAAAGACTCGGAGAATGAGTTCACTTCATTTCAATTTCATTTTTTAATTCCTTTCTCCGAAGGAAATTGCTAAATATATTAGCATCTTTTCATTTTGCATATGTATTCTATTTCCATTTGACCTTGCTTCATGACTTGACTTCTGAAATACTGTTCGTAAGGAAGAGAAAACAAAATTATGTACATAAAAATGATTTTAATAAATAATATATTTAACAAGAAATTTTGTGTTGCAATTATGCTTTCACGAAGACAAATGTACTATTAAAACTGTTAAAGGAATATTTTTTTAAAACAATGACAAGAATCATCCAAACAAAAGAAGAAAAGAGGTATTGGTATTGAAAAACAATAACAAACCTAACAAATATCACACAATTAATATAATCTTAAAAAAAGAATTTATTGAAATATCAATTTTCATATTGTTTGCAATTGATATTGAAATCGTTGGAACTAAATACGTCACCATATAAAGAAGTGTTGAAAATATATACATTCTCTTATCTAGAGCAATTCGTTATATGAACAAATTTTCTTATTACTAATTGTTTATCAAAATCATATTTAGCCTAAATTTATCATCTATGATACCAGACTTATATTGAAGCTATACATTCCTTTATCATAATTATTTAATATATATTGAAATGAATTTATCAACAAATACTACTTTTCATTAAAGATTAAAATAAAATACCAAGGGTTTAAATAGCCAATGTCGAAAAGTGACGTGCGTACGTCATCATCACGTCATTTCACATGATCAAAAGTTACCAATATGCTAATAAAATACCTATTTATTTAATATTTTTAGATATTGGTAACTTTCTTATTTATTGTCCGATTTCACTTTCCATAGGTTCGTCTAAATTTCGCCTTTTCAATTAAAGCAAATGTGGCTCAGAAAAACCATTTCAAAAAGTTTTGACAACAACCGCAGAAAATACAGGGGAGCATTTTTAATTGCATGAGTGTACATCGAGAGCAAGCTGAACATTAACACCTTCAACGTCAGGTAATCATATTCCATTCGTTTAACTGCGCTCTACAAGCGTATTTCAAATGTCACAAACGCTTTAGAAACGTTATGTCCTTAACGGAAATGTGTAACTGAGCTTTTCATACACATCTTTTTTATTCGTTTTTTTTTCATAAATCTGCAAAAGACATGAAAGAAAGGAACGGATGCTTCATATTTAACATTCAAGCGCATGAAACAGTACATATCTGGAACAAGGGGAAATAACTCCTCAGTGCGATTTGCCCGAGGGTTTTCCTTGACACAAAAAGACGCGTATGGGACTGATCAGTCGAAACCCCGGGCAGGAGAAGTGAGTCAAGCCTCCATGTGGTGCTGAAACAGTCTCCTGTTCCCCTTTACAGCGACCCCTCATCACAATAGCACGGTGATAGGAAGGGGGAACCTTTGACAATGAAAGAAAGATGAATGTGGAAGTCCCTTATGACCTCATCAGGCTAAAGTACAATAAGAAGGTGAGAAAGAAGAGCATAGCGTCATCAGATTTCATTTTCAGGATATCACAAAGCTCTGATTTCAGTGAAAGGAAACCTTAAACTCAATTCCACTGTTTCATGTTTTAAATATAGCGAACATATCATCAGGTAGAAAACTCTTGATTATATCTGATTACAGGTGAGCTTATAATCTTTAATAGTATTGTGACATCAAAATTCGGAAATAGACCGACAAGAGGAGAAAATCTGCCAAGAAGTTCATAGAGAGATGATGTAAACAGTCATGCTCTATGAGCAGAAAAGACGAAAGGGTTTGGAAAAAATAAACAACTTCATTCAAGGCTTCACAATAGCTTCACGATTACATAAGAAAATAACTTCTCTGAACAGGTGCGATATCTGCCCGACATTTCTCCACAGAATAATATGACGGACATTCATTTTGTGTGTACCCAGTTATAATTGTGAAAGTTTAAATTGAGGTTGTTTACTTTGTCCAAATTCTTTGTCTCTTCTGCTCACAGTTATGAGTTACGAATAGATATTATTGGTCATGTCATATACCTATACATAATTTTGATAAATGGGTGATAAGTTTATAAAGACTTTGTACTATGTGGACAAAGCAATCATTGCACACTCTACAAAAACACAACAATTATAGTAGTTTCATATCTTATAATCATGTTCATGGGCCTTCGAAGAATGTTTGCAATGGGTTATAACACAAATACTAACGACCTATCCAAAAACAATTCTTGCTAATTACGTGACCAAAAGTATATATAAAAGAAGGATATGTAGGTCCCATATCAAGATATGTTTAAAGTTGGCATTTGCGAGTAAATTACTTGTAGAAACCATAACATTTTTATAACAATTATTATTATCATTCTATATTGTCATAATCTTCTTCGTTACATTTTTATCCAAATTCATGCCATGAGGTTCTTGTGAAAAATTTTCTCGACCGTATAATGTCTTGTCACCGTAAGATATGTACGATTTGATTCTTACATATATCTTTTTAGAGCTGAAGCTGGGGTTTGTTTACTTCGAAATGGCTTCTTATTCAAAATGTAGAATTTCTTCGTTATAGTATTGTTCAAGTCTATATTATTTAGTTATTTTGGTGATATTTATTTGTATGTATGATGTATTATCATCATAAGATCTGTACGATTTCCATTTTTCATATATGCATCACAACGGCATCCCTTTGCCATAGTTCATTTGAGAAAAGATGGCTGATTTTGACCCATGTAATTAATCACTTTGGCTAGTTTTGCTCATCGGTATATACCCATTTTCCTATTTTGCTCATCAATAAGAGCTAGCCAAGTCCCGAATGACTAATCAGCACTATGACAAAGTCCATGCCTTCCTCAAAACGTTTGATGAGGTCGGAGAATGCCTGAATTCCAAACGTTAGATTAGATTTATTTAAGACTAAAATAGCAGACATGCCAGATTAATTTCGGCTTTCCTGCATAGCTTTAGTATTCGATCCTTCCTCCTTGCCACACACAGGGCCTATACATGGCGTGGAGATCACAAGATAGTGAACTTGGCGATCGTTTCACAGATCAGGACGCAAAGGGTTAATGATAAAACTTTAGCCTTCACGTACTTAGTTTGATGCTCCGTGTTAAGTCATTAATGATAGCGGTCAGTCCCACCTCGTAGCCGGGGATCACATGGCCGACGGCTACAGTCTACAACCGCTAGCTCATCTACGCTGGGACATGTTGCTTATGGCTAAGGAAATGTTTAATCATGAATAAGGAAAACTTACATGATTCGGTCGTCTTTTTTGGAGGACAAAATTAAAGCATTCTTCCTTCCTTAGAGAAAATATTGGTTGAGATGAGTGATGGGTACTGTGGCTGAAACTTAGCCCGAAATTTGTAGCAAACTAGAAAGTTTTAGGCCTATGAAAAGAAAATAAGTCGATGAAAGACGTAAATCCATCAACTTAGACAAAAGAAACTCCATAAAGCTTCTATACACTCTTACACTCCTACATTATTTCAGTTACATACACGACTTTGTATTGCAACGTAATCAAATTATGCTGGTTTTCATTGCCTAAAGCAGTTATTATAATCCTTGTTACCAACTCGTGTAGAAGACTTACAATACCTTTCATGAAAACATGAATTAGGATCTTTATAGGAGATGTTAAAAGTTGTTTTCATTCAGGATTTTTTCCTATTTTTTTTTGGGGGGGGGGGGGGGGGGGTCATTTTATGGAATACGATGTCCTGGTCATAATGAAAAAAAAACCCACCATATTATTCAACATGGGTGATTATTCTCAAGTAAGTAAAGCGCCTTTTGTACTCTATATTTGGTCACTGTAATAAGAATGATAACATTTGACTGTTCCAATTCTAGAGTTGCTTTTCATAAAGTTGTTGGTAGAACCACGCACGACTAATACGCATAAATGATGACCCTTCCTTGCACTCAATGATAACCACAATTTCACTGAATTAGCACCTGAAAAGGGTCACCTGGTGTGCGTAGAGTCGTGCGTAGCTTTGTAAAATAAGATGTTGTAGATTAAAGTCATCAAGAAGTAGTTAGATTTATTGTCAAAACTAATCTCAATAAGTTATCAAACTTTGCTCGAAATCACCAAATGAAACAGGACGATAATCCTCCGATGAAAACTTTTGCGAGATAAATGTTATGGTGATAATGATAAATTTTAGCTGAGCGGCATTGTTTATCAAATTCAGAATAGGTACGCCATGGATAGCGATTAATTTATTTTGAAGGACCATCCTTCAATCTTTAAACAAACTAGTTAAAATAACTAGACGAGTAATCAGCTGGGAGCCAACTAGTAAACTAGTTTTCACTAGTTACTAATTTTCACTATAAGGGCAATTAAGTCAAATTCAAGTACATGTATAAAAAAATTCTAGTCAATTAGGCTTTATTCTATGTTCCCATATTGTAATAATCTAAAACGTATATTTATAATTTTGATTAAATTGTCATTCTAAAATCTTATAAATATTTGTGTTGTGTCGTGTGTAATTGTGTAGTTGTCTGCACACTTCAGAAATGAATTGAATAAATGCAAATTTATTCAAAATTGATAGAATGAATAAAATTGTAAAATTTGACTGGAATAATAGTTGATTTCAAGCTGACTATTATCTAATTCGTTTTAAGAGAGTAACGGTGATGGCAAACTAACTAAACAGTGGAAAAGTTTCCCGGCTTGTTCGGATTGGCTGATAGGTGTACGCTAATAAATAAATATACAGGGGTTTGGAATTATTTTAGACTGTCAATGGAAACAGCGTCTACTCGGCAAGACCTGATGATGTCAAACGGAAATAGTTGATTGTCAACATCAGTATGGTCTGTGCTGCTGTGTGAAGAAAGATGAACGATTAGTAGTGAATATGGATGTGTCCTTTAGTTATCTTGTCTGCCTGTACCTATAGCTTATTGATCGACTCATACATGGTGCTTTACAGTCAGACAATCGGTATAGATCAATTAAGACAAAAAGACCATTGCATCTAATTCAGGAAACTTAAATGACCGGTTACGTGTTTCAAAGTTTGATCAATTTCGAAATTGATTTTGTTTAATTTAAGAGCAAATTAATCACAAAAATAAACGTTGTTATGATTCCAACTAATATTTAAACAGACTTTATAGTTCAATGAATGACTGTCCAGTGACAAAATTTAGCATTAATGTTATTTTACTGTTAGGCTAATAAAGTATGTGTGAAAACTGATATGATACAATAAGCTTTGTTTGATTGACTCCATATAAGTAAGAATGTCAATATTTTTAAAATAGTTTCGTAAATTATGTAAGGACGTTTTGCTCTAGACCCCATCCAACCTTTCCCAAAATCAGCATTTTTTTATGTGAACCAGTCCTTTAATATGTCTACTTGCTAAAATTGCCAAAGCGGCAATGTAAAAGCGAGTTAGATCTATTATTGTCTTAACTTATCAAGTGATTTTGACTATGAAGTAAATATTGTTTTATCATCCACTAACCATAATCCTCTCTCGAACTTGATATCATTCTCATTTCTCTTCTTCCTGTGTCTCCATCCCGCGCTACTTTCTCTCTCTATCTCTTTCTCACCTTCTCTCCCCCTGTCTCTCTGTCTCTCCTTCTGGCCCCCTCTCTCTCTTTCCCTCCCTCTCTCCCTCTATGTCTGTCAGTCTCTCTCCCATCTCTCCCTCCCTCCCTCCCCCTCTCTCTCTCTCTCTTTCTCTCTCTCTCTCCCTCTTTTTCTCTCTCTCCCTTCCTCCCCCATCCCTCTCTCTCTTCCTCTCTCTCCCTCCATCCCCTCTCTCTCTCCCTCCCCTCTTCCCTCGTAGCTTTTCCCCACGTATAGAGTTGTCCTCCTCTTGATCTATCATTCTCATTTCCAAATATCCAAATGGGGGAGAGGAAATGTTCCAATTTGTACCCTTTTTCTAATTGTCAATATCATTAATATTCATAAAAATACAAATTGATTTTTTTTAAGTAAAAGCGATTACAGACGAGAGTTGGCAATAACAAACAAAGAGATATAGCCGTAAATTGTTTTTACCATTAGCATCAATGAGGTAATGACTTATTGGTTTTATTGTAAACAATATTTTACACATGTACAACTTAAATAATATATTTGAATCGAAGGCACTATAGTTATTATCATTAGAGGCACAGTACAATAAAACATTATTATTATTATTTTTCCATCGTCCAAAAAAGTATAATAATAAATATCCGGCTCATCGTATAGTACTTCCCCAAGTATGCTTTCGAACGCTTCTATAACAGACTCATATGAAGCATTTATACGTCACAGTAATGCTAGGAAAAGAAACAAAGAAGCACGATATGTAACACAAAGAAAAAGAGAAAGAGAGACGAATAATATTCTGTAACAAATTAAATATTCCTAGATGCAATTGTTCATATTGAAAATGTTCTGTACATCAGACATGTTCTCGATATTCAACAATGCCCCCAAAGAATATTTTCCTCTTAGATCTAATACAGCTTTGAGCAGTAATGCATAGTTTTCATATATATAATATTTAGTAAAATACAGCGATGATCATTAAAAGCAGATGATTGCTTTTGATAGAAAAATATACACAAAATATATTGATTTAAAAATGATTTCTAAGGCGTACGTATGGATCGAATACAGTTCGGCGGAACATGATGAATATACTGAATACAATGTCTCGAAGGTAAAGGGCATTCACCCCTACAGAATTCAGCCCTAAAAGATAATGTAAAGAAATATTTCTATCATATTTATATCAATTAATCTATGATATAAGTCAATTACATAGCTCAAGATAAGCTTGTTAAAAGCAACAATCTTTTAAAAGGCTGTTAAATAAATTTTGTCTCTACGTTCCAATTATTCACATTATGAGTTGCACACTGGCGATTATTACTTCTGTTTAGTCCTGGTCACACATGAATACAAAATACTCTTTGTGAAAATAAAGAGTTCATAAATAAAGTGCGTGCCATGTTAAAATAGTTCCTCTAAACGACAAAAAGAGAAGATTATATATATATATATATTAGGTCACAATATTACTGTAATGTCATGTGTGTCATCTTTATTCGCAGTTAATTATGCTTTTTTTGGCATACTTTCATTTTGTATCATCTAGAATTAAAAGTTGCCAATTTTCGGGCTACTTTCGTCAAAATACTTATGACATGCACAAAGTGTGAATACTAATGTAAATAGGGAGTGTTGCAAAAAAGCTGTGATTCATTGCAAATTGCGGTTGACCAGCACCGGGTAATGGACACCATGGTTGCATTCACTGAATCACAGTTGAATTTGAATTCATTTTTTTTCTTGCAACACTGCCTACGAGTCAAAACTTTAAAAAGTGATGAAAAATAAATCTTAAATGTTTTCCCAATTATATCGTAGAACTTCGGTCAAGTTCTATATTCCAACTGAAAACTTAATTGATAATATCTTAAATTGATTGTGGAAGACTTTGTGTGAAGAACACAGATCAATTAAACACACTTTCACCAAAATTGCATTCGTACATACTAACATGTACTTTTATGATAAGTAAATCATAGTGTATAAGGCAAACATGATAATTGTTACTGTTGAATGCAAATAGGTTTACTGTTTGGAATCAAATGTGTCTACTTTTAGAATTCCCTTTCAAATTTTTGCTTGTGTGATCAAAAATAGAATATGAGGATATCAATGAAAAGGACGGAAACAACATGGGCCTCACATGAGTTATCTTAAAATTTGAATTAAAAAATGCATAAAAAGTTTATTTCAATGACTAGTTCATGAGGACCCTATGTATTGGAACCTTGCGAACTACAAGACACGATGTAAAAATATTATCGTGAAGTTAATATAAACTGGGGAAGATAAGATCTATATAATTTACATAAAAATATAGTGAAAATATGAAAAACTGTTTCTTAAAAAGCATATAATCTTTCTTTCATAAATACAAGATTTCAATTAACATAATCATAACCTCCATAAGTCAGTCATAGACTGAATGTCGCGATGTTAGATAAAGTGCTCCGTTTCCATATTTTCATCACAGAATGACCCCTCCCAAAACCTATTTATTATCAAATCTCCCTAGGACGAATTCAGGAAGACTTACGTCGTGAGTAAACAAGAACCAAATTGTGCGAAGATGTCATCGTATTTGGATGTCGAAACTAATTCCAAATTGGTGACGAATATGTTAAGAGAGTGAGAAACGACAATGCTGTCGTTATGGACAGTGCTTGAATTCAGCTGTGCTGAAGTGCTCACAATACAAGTAAACTATCTTTTAGTAATTTTGTACAGCACCAAAGTAGCAGAGTCAAAGTTGGATTATCTGAATGTCATCGTCTTCCCCCAAACCTCTATGAACACATGAAGATACTCAGATACGTCGAAAGCACACATCGGAAGCGGTAATAATATATCCTTTTTTGCTTATATAAAATTGACAGAACATGTGGAGTCCATTCTAAATGCTCCGTTCAAGTCCACAAGGCTCAGGGTTGTTCTGTCAATGTAGTCTTTGAAGGATGTTCTACCGGCACCCACAGCCTTCTACAACCATATCCTGATAGTTCTTAAGGACGACCTTCTCGTACTCGTCGAGATACAACATGCTGATTGCACTCAGTTCTGTGGGCACGCAACATGCCTTGGGTACTAGTGCTGGATTGACAGAGTTCACTAACGTTTGCACGATAGCATGGTTGGTTGTGTTAAGATGCTCTGCGAGTGGGAACGGACACTCACCTTGGCAGTAGTAGGCCTGGTACCCGGCCGGTGCCACGATCCAGTCGTTCCAATGAACGTCGCTGAAATCAACGTACAGTGGATGACGTCTGCAGTTGGCTTTCAACCGCTTCCCTTTTCTCTTGCGACTTCGATTCGATGACGATGGCGATCGCTTCGTTCGGCCATCGTCGCTGTATGTGACGATCTTCGGCCGCGACTGAAACCATCTTTCCTCTTCCTCGTTTTCGAGTTCTCCTTGCAAATTAGAATTAGCTTCCCTCGTCACTCTGACGTGTGGATGATTTGGGGACGGTCTGCCCCTAGAGTCTGTGAGCTCTACCTCCAACCCATGATTCTTCTGTGGCACTTCCAACCACGCCCTCACCGCCGGGCGAACGTCGAATGACTCCCAGCTTGCGTTTCGCACGTCTACTAACCGAGTATCGATCAGCCTTTTTATCGTGTCACGATTCCGCGCGACGGGTTTTAAAATCTGATACACGTTTATCCTTTGCATGTAATGAATGGGCTCTAGACTTTCTCTGTCGTTTAGCGCGTGTCGCTTCACGATGGTATGCTCGTCTATATCTTTGCGAAACAATCTTAGTTCGGCCGTCGTCATAACTTCTTCATCTGGCATCGTTGATATGTTGAATGTAAGTCTGTGTCTGTGGCGCTCCGTTGAAACTTCTTCGCCATCGTCTGTAAGCAAAAAAAAAAAAAGGAGCAAACGAAACGATTATTTTATGGATAAAAACAAAGCTTAAAAATTTATCAGTTTCATAGCCACGCCGTCATATTCTTGATTAAAGTAGCCGGCACGGTTTTTGTGTCCACTTTCGAGGGATCGTGCTGTAAATTCAACAATTTTTTCCTCCATGCACGAACTATTGTTGCGCAAATGTTTAAAAAGTATTTTTTAAACATAGAAGTACATTTTTATCTAAGGGCCAATACATTGATAAACAGCATGATTCTAGAAATGACGATTCAGTTTTATTTAATGCAAGTACATCAAATCATTTAAGGGTATGTGATCATAAAGCAAGGAACAAAACCCTGTCATGATGATAGACCGTTCCATCACTGGTCAATAACGGGTGAGTCCGGGCTGCGGAGACTCATACCGGCCCGCCGGAAACTTAATTAGCCCTGAACCAAATTTTCAAATTGGGAACTTTTTCTTAGTGGTAAGAAAACCTGAAACTTGCAAACTCGGTGTGTGGAGCCAGTGAGTCAATTGGGAGATTAGGAAGCATCAGGAACTATTTACAAGAATGGAAGGTATCCACGAGCCAGCCTGAAGCAAGGTGGCACAACATATTATCAAGCATATGGGAATGACGTGCCAACACACCTGACGGCCCCTAAATCCTGCGGTACGTAGGGTTAACACTCCCATGATGACTGTAGTAACACCAGACCTACAGCTACATGTACAGTGTATGCATGTATTACACTTAGACTCCATAATGAATAGTTTGAATCTAAATTATGTCCGAACTTGAGGTAAGCATTTTGATATGTTTTTTTATTGACAGGTGTTAATTTATGAACGCAATATAACTTTTTTTCCTACCGCTACTATACATATATTATTCATCTTTGTTTTTTTGTTTTGATATTGTATATTGTATGTTCTGTATATCTGGTGGCAGCAGCTAATAAGACGCTTGTCTTCCAAGCTGTCTCCTCATTCTTTAAAATTTCATATATTTTTACCCTATATGTATGTACCTTTTTATCTGAATGAAATAAATTGAAATTGAATAACAACGCTTATTTCAGACCAAGTATAAGCTACCATCTTTAAAAGGTTGTGAACCGTAGGTTATTTCCATACTCTTTCCTAATTACTACAGTGTCAATTAAAAGTAAAATAATAGTATAGAGGAAAATCGCATTTCTGGTTAAGAGATTTAACTCAAACATGTCAAAGAGAAACAAGTTAAAAATAGCGATCAATCAGAATCAAATCAAAGAAAGAGATGATACACAAATAAATTCTAGTTAAGTGAATTAACCCAGCATTATACATGTATCGCATATAATGTTATCAACAAATAGGTGGTACATCATATCTTGCTTACGAACAAAATACCTTTATCAATCCATAATTCACACAATTATTCTTAAAGTAGGGGATTTTCAGTTACGATCATGATGAATACATCACAGTTCTCTTACGGTAAATCCAGTCGTCGTTTTTCCTTATTCCATTTTGTTACAGTTTTATTTCTATATAGTACAGCATTTTGACGCAAAATGTATTACTTTTAATTCTATTACACTGGGCACTTGAAGACGATTGTCATTCCATACGTTATATCCATCATAGAATCCCCGTACTAATGGAGAGGCCATGCTGGAGAGGCCATGCTGGAGAGGCCATGCTGGAGAATCTAACTCTGATTAGTTCCTTTATGTCTTTCATGCGTTTTATTAATTTGTCTGACTGATTACAAAATCCAAATACCCGAAGACTATGAGGCTCTGTGACTGTATTGATGAACACAACATATTATCATGTAGTGAGGGGGACGGGGATTAAGACAAGGTCAGATTCTACTTCGTAATGGTATATGAAGCAATATATGTGCAATACCATTGTTGGTCTGAGGAAAACATCGACTAATGCCTAACATTTACTCGCACATTTGAGATGAATGATGACATTTTGTGTCATATTTTGTCTTGCCATTGTGTAATCAAGTTGACTATCCTAATTCGAATAGCGGTATACTAATATTTTCCTTTGAATTATGAACGAAGTGACACCATTTCCTGTTTATTAAAAGCCCAGCATCCGCAATGCACTATTGCTCAATCCTTAATCTCACAGAAAAGGTCGGCAAGTGACCAATATCAGTTTCAAACATAACACAGAATATTGACTAAACCTAAGTTATAATGTGAGGTTACAGATTGAAAATAATATATAATAGATATGATTGATTGGTAATGAATAAGCTTTATGCAATATTTAGAAATTATTGGTCATTAGTCATGTTAGTAAGTCCAATTCTTAATTCTGAGTATAGGGATCATCAGTGATTTTGATTTATAAATATATTATGTAAGAATAAAATGATAAAATCGTCTGCAAAAATGATTTTTTTTTCTTGATATCATTAATCCGTAATTGTTCAGGATCGCTATAAAGAGTAAAATTCATTGAGAAAATGGAATTATACTTCCCTACATGGAAGTTATCATAAACAATGAGGTACATGTGAAGTAGAAGTACATGCCGATGTGGGAACAGGATGAGTATCATTTTCTTTGCCAAGACCGGCTGTAAAGTCAGGACAATTTAAAAACAATTTCCCCTCATTTCTCGTTCGCTTGCACCCCAGTGACATTTGACTTTAATCCTCTTCGGCATGCCAGAGAGAAGCCATATAAAGATCCAAAAAGGAATTCAGATTTGGCGGGGTGGATTCTCCTTTTTTTCTTAAAGGTCTCCATATAGTCCTGCTGTGACCCTGTGGAAAGTACTTCGACAGTATTTGATGGGTAATCCTGTCCCTTATTATTCGCAATAGAATTTGGAGATCTTTCTAACGATGCTTTTGTTGATCCTCTTCACTCTGTACAACTAAAAGTCACCAAGAATTAAAAGTATAATTTTTATTCCAAAATGTGTTTCTGTTGCAGTTTCCGTTGTATTTGCTTATTGCGGTTTACAATTCACAATTGTGATGAGTTTTCGCATTTATTGATCGATTTATTGTTAATCAGCCTTAACAAAATTATATTGTGATAGGCATATGTCGAAAATTGTTAAGTACGGCATTTGTTCAGTTGCAACTCGCAAAATTCTCTGATTTTTGGACATGGCGGCTAAGGACGAGATTGTATGTGTGTGTGGTGTGGGGGGTGGGTGGGGTGGGAGAGGGGTTACTGGTCAGTCAGAACTACGTCTGTGTTTGAATTCTGTACCTTGACAAACTTTAATCGAAAACAGGATGCATGTATTTTGTGCCCAGACAATCATGGCAATTTCAGTCATTCTAAGAGGCCAGTCTTTAAGAATGGCAAGATGTATCAACTCAGATTGTCGAGTGTTTCCTGACTAGCAAGTCCCTGCCTTATCATGCTTATAATACAACCTGGACTATAGCGCTACAGTGATCCAGCTTATCAGGCTAAATGGCTCGAGCGATTTCAAGTTGAGAGACGGAGAGCCGCAGGGAGGGGAAGACAACCATAGAGAGAGGATGTGGCTTGCTTGTCTGCGCCCATTTCCCATTCAATTGGCTGGGTTGAGACTAAATTTCGCCTGCCATAAAGTGTCGCCCCACCCATGCCCCTCGCAGGCTGTCAGTCGTCGACAAACCTCGGGCTGCCACCCCGCCCAACAACTGCAAGCCGTTTTAGGGTCTGTAAGAAGCCTCCAAGAGTTCATATCATCCTCATTGCTATCATCTCAATAGTAAACGTACATCGAGCATTCCAGAGGAGTGAAAAGAAGGGAGGTTAAATAGGAAAGTAGGTCATGAAACATTAAATCGAATAGTGGTACATACCGATTTGTGGAATATTTTTAAGCTTATATTTCTACATAGGCCTGTTGTGAAAATTGACATCTGTGAGTTTTTGCAACATATTCCAAAATGTTAATCTTACTTCACTCAGAATGATGCAAAACATTAGTGATATATATACATGTATAGCAAAAGCCTTTTGTTTGTAAATCGGCATTTTGAATTTCAACATTTCATAGAATGTTCCAATGTTAACTTATTGAAATTAAATCATTACGATTAAGATTAAATCGAGGCTTTTGGTGATAATGTAGAGCTATTTTAAGCTTAAAGATACCTCCCTCTGTCTCACTTCAAATTCATTGCGGTCTTCAGTTTCTTGAGTTTCACGCGAGATAGTCATTTCTTTCACAGCTTGTCAGGTTCTAACCAACCAAGCTGCTTCTATCTGATGAGATATGACTCTCTTTAGAAAGTTAAACTGCCATCAAGGCGATAGGAGGATGTAGTCCCAAAGCGAAGCTGAACTTGAGACATGTATGCAAGGACACTAGTAAATTATCACATTCAGGGCATATCAAGCTCTCAAATGTGTTAAAGCTCTCGAGTTTTGGGGTACTCTATGACAAAAATACTTTGAATTCATTGTAAATACGTGTATGATATTAAGACATCAGCGATTCAATTAAATGTCAACATTTTAAAAGAGACTTATGTGAAATCTTTCGCCTGTCAGACCAGTTTCTAAAATATTTTCCTAGACATTGACCATGTATCGAAAAACGATTCATGTATGCCCTGAAAAAAAGTCACATGAGGAAGATAAGGGAAAGGGAAAATGCATATGAACAACGTTAGAATTGTCACGATTTTGCTAGATTGATCATAAACTTTAAATCAAAATCATTTGATTTGCTTGGAAGAATCTGCAAATTTTCGCTAATTATGCAGCGATACACTGATAGAGAGAGCAAGGAATATTGCAATGCCTCATCGCTGTGTTTCTTTTCTGAATCGCTCTGCTATATTGGATATTTTCGTTGGTTCCTAACAAGAGAAAATGTTTGACCGTAGAATGAAGTAATGAAAGGAAAATGTTTTATGATAATCCATTTGTTTCAACAGCAATACTACGTGTCCGCATATTGTGATTAGATTTCTACTGACATTGACTTTTCAGATATCGTCTTGCACTCTATAAGTTGAAAGCTAGTCATGTGTGATTCTGCCAATCATAATGCGTCTAATACCTCATTAGAGTAAATCAATACGTTGGGAATTTTTCAGACAAAAGCTTTATGCCGGAGTTGTCAAAGCAACCTTTTGTCATAAAACCATAACTTATTTTGGTATCGCGAATTAAAGCTAAAAAGTAATAGATATGGGAGAAACTCGGGATTTCCCGGGGCTGAGAGCAAGGATATTGTTCCCAAAATAAGACCCCAATCGCTCTCTAAAATCTAGGAAAGTGTAACGATCTCCTCTGACCCCCTTCACCAGGTGTATTTTATCAATAATACTGGATATTTCTTCTTCCAAGGCACCACGTGAGTCATATTTGCTGTAATTTGATCTTTGATTAAGTTTATCTGGATAACGAAGTTTTCAAAAGGTGTCAGCGACTTTGAAATATCAGCCATATTTTTTTGCACAGTCGGTTCACAATAAATATAACTATAACTTAAAAACATAATAAAAATAATAAAAATCATTCTTTGATTGTATGAAAATAAATCTGTATCAATCTATCAAATCGAATATTTGAACCAATTGGAGGGTCGACGGAAGGAAATAGGCTTGCATGTCATGGGTCCAGCAGAAACAGACTCGCTTATTGCGAATAACAAAACCATAAATATAACTATGTGATCCCCGAGAAATTCATAATTAAATCTAAATCAGTAATTGTGAATTACGTTTATATGTAAATCATTACGTGGGCATCTATTACTGTAATATTCTTATGGGAGGTATACACATTTTCACTTTCTCAATTAGAACAGTGATTTATTATAAGGTGTTCAATTTCTAGCCACGAGATACCAGTTGAACAAATTATGTGTAACATATTTCAACCATAATATTTCAGGAGTGTCAGAGACTAAAATCGCGTCTATGTGAATGGGATAACCAGCATGATAAGATGACACTTTAAAAGTCATTAGTCCATCTCATAGCATTTAAGACACTTAACCTGGACAGAGTTCGATGGCTTGAAAGAATATTGTGCTAAAGTTCTTAGAACATCGACTCTATGCATCACCCCTGACTTGGGGTATTGTCATGATGGATATCGGTAATGATTTCATGATCCGCATTCGTTCAGGTGTGCTAAAGATGTCCTAGAAGGGTTTCGGGATTAAATCGTTCTTAATCAAGGTCGTTTCTTGAACTGTATGTTGACCTTTCTTGTATAATACAGGGGATAAACGTACAAGTCGTCCATTATTGATTCATCCCAAGTACATAGTATAGCGCTTTTTGTAATCGTTGCGACGATTTTTTTCGTAATGCAAGTGTTGTTGGTCACAGCTAGGACTCGCGTGCAATTACTGCATGGGATACGGACCCTAGCCCTCTCAAATCAAGAAAATGAGATGCCCATTCATTTACAATACAAATTTCTTCATGTAGTTGCTCATTCGAGCACCTACCAGTTTTCAATAACTCATTATTTAGTAATGAGGTGATTGCAGTCATATAATACTTGACAAAAATCATATGCACACTTCCAGAAAAATAAACCTTACTGTGAATGAAAGATGGATCTACACGATAATTTACTTACTGAAGAATATCAAATGGTTAAATGAAAAACCTCCAAACTTTTAAAGCTTCAAATACAGGACAAATACTACCCTAGATAGAATTCCTTTTTCAAAGGGGGTTGGGTGGTTTTAATGGTTGATTACAAAACTAAATCAATACTAACCTTCATGGTGAAAACTCCTGATGGTATTAGCTGTTCCCGTTGAAATGTGATTGAAATCAAAATGCATATTGATGCCATCTTCTGCCTCTGTATGTGACCGATACAAGTCCATCATATATTCAGGTACTCGCAATTTCCCTTTTGGTCTTGGTCTCTCTTTCAATCCAAACATTCCCAAAAGCGTTGACTCGAAGGCTTCAATGACCTGTGTTTTCCTTTCGTGATCGCCCTCGTTATGGTTACTCCGTGACGATGACGATGATGACGATGACGATGACGACGATGATGATGTTGATCCAGGCCAACCACCGACCACGACAACGCAGCATACAAGGGGCACCACGAGCTGACCCCAGTGTGTGGTGGTAACCATGATGGGTCTGAAACGAAAAAAAAGGAATAAATACTGAGTTCTGTAAACATACTAAAAATATAGATAATCTTTAAAAAAAAAAAGTAAATTCGTTCCATAAATATACCATAAGTTGTTTTAAAAATGTCTATATTAGTCAGGGGGTTTCAAAAGAACCGTCATAGTGTAATGAACCACTTCAGTAAATAAAAACGTTAATTGTATGATACATCTTTCATGCATATACGTCATGCATGTGAAATTTTTATTCATTAAATATACAAGAATGCATAAGAATGCTTAAAGTTACTGAAATACACGAGAATATATTTTCATACTCATGTTTATGTTTATGTTTGTAAATCCTTATAAAAAATGTGCTGCGGCCTAACAAGTGCTTCTACATTATCTCCTAAATATTAACGACATGGAAAATATAGTGCTGTGCTAATCATGGCAATTTAAAAAAAAAATACATACAGGTGTATAAAGTTGCAAGAAAATAAAATACGATCGTGAAGAACGACGATAAACAAACCAAAATTATTTATAAAACAGAGCTACATAAATATTGCTAAATGTTAACGAAACAGATGTTTTCTGGAGAATCATAAAACCAAAAATTAATTTGTTGCAGTTATAATTTTCATTTTTTTTTAATCACTCATATTTTTACTATTCTATATTTAGAAATTGTCATAAAATCCATGTTAACCAAATAGATGTTAAAATATAACTTTTTTTTAAAATAAAAATGGAGTGTAACTATTATTTGACTATCTCCATGACAACTTCAATTATTAAATAAATCATTATCTGTACTAAAACTACATTTAACAAACAAAAATACAGAGTGAATATGAAATTTTTTTAACCCGCTGTATATATCATCAACTCACACTATAAAACTACGTGAATCTATCTGTTGCGCTCCTTTCGTCATGAATTCAAATAAAAATGAAGAAAAAAGACAACAAATCTCTTCCATAGATTACGCATTTCAAAACACACGTGCAAATCCTCATGAAACAATAAATGATCAGCGTTATTCCTCCATAAATCCAATATATATATATTCCACGTTTATAGTAACATTCCATACATGAGCAAAGGCCTATTATGATTCCGTATACAGTGAGTAACATTCGGCCAACATATGGCTCGTATGCTCCTAATTCTCTCTCCTCAGCTTTGTTGATGACGTTAAACCCAGATCAAAGAGGTTATCTCTGGATTTTATTCATTAACAACCAAAATTCCTAATTGGACTCCCCTCGACTTATCTCGGTCGATAATGGGAACCTTTTCTTATAAAGCTTGATTTCTAACTCCGTATTTCATAGGAGGTGTTAGCGGTATTATCCCCTAAAGAAAGGCACATCGCATAGGGGTGGTGAATAGCTAATTACTCAGTTCAAAGCAAGAGAATGAACGGCAGAAGAAAAGGAGGTTGTAAGGGTGGATTAGCTCCGTAATACCGAAAAAAGGAGTCAAGTGAAAGAAAAAACTGTTTGGAATGTCAAAAAAAATGGACACTTCAACCAATAAGAGCGGTCCGATTAGAATTACACATGCCCCCTGCTAAACATCTTTGCGCAGTTTGTTTTATGTGGACAGGAAGTGTTTTGAGGGGGTAAGGGCGCGCGCTCCTGTAAGAATGGGTAGAAGATTACGTGAGAGCCTCTTTAGAATGCCCACAATTGATCTTTTTTTAAGTCGCATAAGTCAATAGATGAGTATTAGCATGTGAATATTGGTTGACATAAGGTTTGTTGTAGATCAGAGAAGAAATGAAGAACGTAAAATTATACCCTTTTGGAACTGTGCTATAAATAAAACTGTCAGTTTACAGTAAAACACAATACCTATTGGACAAGTTGAAGTTGACACTTGACAACCCACTGGTTATCTTTAACGCTCCTTAGTTCATTCCCATTTAACATACGATAGGCCCCTAATTTCTTTCACATTAAACACATTATAATTTGCTTATTTATGTAATAAAACTTCGCTATTTCAGAAAAAAAAGTGTTTGCATTTATTGTTGGTACAAACTAGAGCTCTTTGTGTACTAAACATTTAGATACATACATTTCCGTATGATTCCAATGCTATTTTAAATTTTAACAACATCAATTTATACAAACTCTCTTCAAAATAGCATTTACAATTAAGAGCTTCGGAAACTGAAAATGTTTATTAAGAAATTTGCCACATCCTATTTGACGTCACAATATTGCCAATTCAAGTTTAGAATTGGTTGAATACTGATCGACGGTTTCCTCGCGATTGGTCAGTATGTTATCTAAGGTAGATGCGAATATCCCGGGGCGTGAATGACGTCACAATAAGCATAATACAATGAATTGCCACCATGACCGGGAAATAAGTATTTGTATTTCGGACGAAATCCCTTTGTTGCAGAATATTTTGTAAACCTTTGTACTATTTTCCTGAGTAATTATTAAGACATACGGAGCATTTGTATTTTTCGATTTTCCTTTAAAACAAAGTACAACGTGAAAAGAACAAACATGACAAAGAAGGGAAGTTAACAAAAATGATGACAAATTGCACAAACAATGAATGAGAAGAGGAAGAAAATTACAAGAAAGAAGAAACGAAGAATTTATATAGGAATATACTTATACAAAGATGACGACAATAGGCAGAAGGCCAAGGAGAATAAATCATAAATAATTACACACATCATTTAGGGATCTTGAGTAACAATGGGTGCTTCACCCCACCCAATTTCTGCTACGAATAAAGGAATATTTATCAGTTATATTCTAGGGGAAAAGATGAATTCTATTTTTTAAAGAACAAATACAGTTAGAAGATGGTGTAAAATGCAGAATGGTACCGGGTGGATCTATAGTAAGACCAAAACATGCTACGCAACAGTGAGATCGTATACACGACAGGATATGCCTCAACTCTTCAAGCACACGGCCGATCGGTTCTCTTTTTTGCTTTTTCTTGTAATTCTGCTAAAGAAGAGAATTGATGGAAAGCCCCTCAGGCCGCCACGGTTAATCTCCTCTTTTGTTGATACCTCGTAAATAAGAGTTTGAAAGTTGTTTCCCCTCCAATCCTTTTCACCTTTCTCCTTTCATTTTTTCTGCTGCCTCATGAGCCGTGTTGCTTTACCAAGTGGTAAGCTGACGGTTCGGTTATTCTACGACCCTCTTATACGGGTTGGGCTTTAAAATGGCGCTGCATTGTCACAATTTGTGGACGGCTGGTGCGAAACTTGCAACTATCTGATAGAAACATGTCTTTTTTTCATCGTACGCGATGGAGCGAGGTAAAGACGGGAATAGCAGAAAGAATTTGCGTCAACTGCACCCTTGCGTGCGAGGAGCGACTTCCTTCCGCTCTTAAAGATAACAAATAAGACATTTTCATTTGGAACGACGAAACAATGAAAGTTAAGAAAAGATGAGAATGGTGGGTAATGAGATGGAGAAACAAGTATGTGAAGTGATACAGAGAGAGATGAGGTGGGGTAGGAGAGAGATGGTTTGAATGATAGGAAAAATAAATAAAAGAATAGGCAGGTACATAACGAATTGTAGAGGTGTAAAATAACAAGAAGAAGGATTATAAATGTCACGAAAACGGAATACATAGGAAATAACAAGTGTCAATTTTTGTTGCATCTTATTTTGGTTCGCAGGAAATGATAGCTTATGACGGTTTTTACCCCAAAAAAATTAAGTCTTGAGGAGCAGGTCAAACGACAGTTCTGAAATGAAAGGGAATTGATTTTTTTTCTCGACTATCAATTTGGTCTGATATGTAATAGATTCCTAAAAGTAACAGAATAAAAAAATAACAGAAGTAAAAACAACATTGTATGACCTGAGACCGGTGGAAAAATAATTTACTAATAAGATGAAGAAGGTAAATTGCAATAAAATAATATGTATTTAACAAGTTATTAAAATTCAAAGGGCTATTTGGCACATTTGGGACTGCGCTATATAAAAACCCAAACACCAAGGGATCTCGATCGACTAAACGATACATGTAAATTTTTAATATTCTAAAACTGTTTTTGATAAGAATAATATCGTTTCATTTACAGATAGTAATAATTCTGAATATTGGCCCAATTTTTAACGTTGAAAAGGAATAATTTAATTACTGACGATGCATAAATGATTACATCTAGATAAGTCTAATTTCTGATGGTTAAAATGTCCGTGTGAAGCATGAAATATTATCATTAATACTACTACTAATAATATCTATATAGCGAGCTTATTCACTCTGCAAAGTGTTCAAGGCAATTTTGTATTATTATTAACCAGGCTTTAGCCAATGCACATGTGATTTTGAGGAACAAATATACCTGCCAGGTACCCATTCACCTCACCTGGGTTAAGTACATCACAGTGTGGATAAATTTCCTGTTGAAATAAATTGACTACATGGGTTGAGCTTAAATCTACAACCCTCTGGTCGAAAGGCAAGAGTCAGAACCTCTACACCATGACGCTTCATAACTATGTAACATTAAATCGTTATATTCTTCTCTTTTTTTTTGCCCGGCACCAATATTAGAATATTTACATTGTCACAGTGACTGTATTCAGTGAAATGAACTGTCCGTGCTTATAACATTTGATTAATGTTATAATCATAATTTGGACACCACCGACGGCGTACATGTTAGGCATTGACAGATCAAGATGAAATAAAAACAACAGTGAATCTGAGGAAAATAATTTTTACTTCCAAACCGTAAATTTATCTTTGAAATCAAAGCATATAATGATTATGTATACGTGATTTATATTTTCCCTATCCAAAGAATTAGGTATTTTTTTGCGTCAAAAGATTTGTTTTCGATTTTCAAAGCGGAAAGAAATTAAACTTGAATTTCATTTGTTTTCTTTACATAAAGTAGGTCTCCATGATAGAGCTCACCCATCTAATGTATGTCAAATAAGATATAACGCCTGAACATGATAAACAGAACGAGATATTTGAAGGTCGAAATGCTATAATGCTTGTTATTCCTGATTCTAATTCGTGGTTTCTGTTTGGTCTCTAGAGGAAGCACAGAACGCTATCAAGATAAACAAGATATAAACTGATGCCAGAAGCCCCCGAGGCAACAAATAATTTAATATTTCATACGTTCCATTAAAGTGTAATAACTTTTAAATCTACCTGTTTGAGCGAACTTGTTATTCTACAGCTCGAAATCTCCCCAAAGTTGGGGGTATATCTCAGGTGAGGAGAAATGGAAGTCAGGTGTGTTCGTCCGGGTCCACTGAAATCACGTTTTACCTGTCAAACACTCCCTCCATCTTCATCCCACATCAACATCATCGTCATAATAATAATCTTAGAAGAAAGAGGAATGCAGATGAAATGACCAGAGATAGAGAAAGAACTCAGGTGTTCTGCGATAGTATCACGTCCTACCTGTTCAAAGGAAGTAAACCTTAAAGATGCCACTCTCTACTTCCTCTTCACCACCACCATCTTCATTGTCATCATCATCGTCATCGCGACCATTATCTCAAGTGGTGGAGGGGGTATTTAATGATCATGTATTACCATATAGAGATTTATTCCTTATATTTTTCCTCCCGCATTTATCTATTTATCATCGTTTTCCTGTCAGTGCATACATGTTGGAAAAGAAGATGAGAAGATGGATGGTAAGAACAGAAATATGGTGGTCAGAGAAGAGATAAAAGACAAATGTGAACAATGGTATTTGGTCTCATCTTTCACTCCTGAAACAATAGCTCCAATTTCTTATCATCATCATGATCTTCATCATCATCATCATCATCATCATCATCTCATCATCACCATCATCATCATCATTCTCATCACCATCATCATCCTCATTCTCATCACCATCATCATTTTCATCATCATCATCAACATCATTATCATTCTCATCATCCTCATCATTCTTATCATTCTCATCATCATCATCATTATTATCATCATCATCATCATCATCATTCTCATCATCATCATCATCATCATCATCATCATTCTCACCATCACGAAGGAGATGAGAGAGGCATAAATCTTCCGTGGTGGTTCGACCCCCGGGTCAACAGGTAAACCTCGGAGGGAGGTAGAAAGACAGGGAGCGGGTGGCGCACTGCGTCAAACGATATAGCCGACTCCCTTTAGCAGTTTAGCAAGACCAGGGAATTGTCTCCCCCTAACAATTCCCTGGCAAGACATTTCACGTTGCCAGTCTCACAGAGAAATAAAGTATAAATATATGGGGGTACAGCATATGTTTGCCTTCAAACTAAATCATTTTCAACATCATGTTTTTCATATGAATGGGAGTATATTTAGAATTAAAAAACATTTGTGTCTGAAATGAAGCTAAAGTGGATTTCTACTGTGATATTGATGAAGCAAACAAGCAGGAATAGCAACTACTACGATACGCTCAACAGGTATAATAAAGGAATTCAATTTGTAACAGAGTGCAATTAACATTATATGTGGTAGGGAGTAAAATAGCACATTTCTTCTTGGGAACATGATTTAAATTCCATTTAATGTAGTAAGGCAAGTGCATTTACATGTGCAATGGGATGTGAACATTTTGTTTGGAGAATTATAAACAAAATATTTAAAAAATTAGATGAGAAATTGAAAGAATTAGAAATTGTAAAGGCAATTAGACTGCGAAACACTCCAAATTTTGTAGGTATTCGATACGTTGAAACAGTGTTCGTCGGCACCAATTTTTGACCGGAAATCGACGAAGGGAAACACGTTCATCTAGTAGGTTACGACTAAGTAAATGGTAACAAAATAAATAATCGATTTCGTTTTTAGTTATATTTTCGTATTTCAACTTGACTTTACACTATTATGGCAGCGTTTAAAATATTACAAACTAGCTGAAAATGGAATCGTGCGGGAATCAAGGTTATATTGAACGCGGGAGGCATGCATGTTGATAAGAGCACTAAATCTTTCGCGAGCCTACACCGTACTCTTACCATTTTCGGAATCTTATCAAAGGAATTTTTATATCAACGCAATTCAAAATTGGTCATAAAATAGCAATCATTTCGCTACTCGTATTACTTCATACGGTAGGTCTGTATTTGGTCCATGAGCTGAGCGTGAACTTGGTCGGGTCGTGTTGAGGAGCTACCGGGTGGAAAGAGGGGCAAAGAAAGTACCCCTTTTGTTTTGTAATTGACAAGTCTGGAAGATGAAAGAGAGCCGTTGGAGACGGGCAGTCTAGCCTGGCTGCTAACCTCACGTGAATACTAGGTAGGTTCGAACTTCTCTATTCGTTTCCAACTTGGGTTTTGAATCGACTGTGCATAGTGTAGTCCCGGGCATTCATTCTGATGTAATACAATGCTTGGGACACTGTAAGTAACTGTAACGTGATAGAGAAAGCCCACTCACCGTTGAATGTGAATGTGTTCAGTGGACGATGTAATCATAAGGCTGAAAGGACAGTAGCCTCCATTGTCATGATCAATGGCTTCGAGGTGTAAGACCCTTTGCAACCTAGCCTATATCAAGAGGCCATTTTCATTAACGTTTACACTCCTATTGTGTTTCAAGTGGGATTTACCACGCAAGACAAACGGTTCCATGCCATGCGTATCCTTCACTTCATATCCTACAAATATTACTCTCACTTATGCCTATATTAATCTTTATATTATCACGTTTGACTATGATATTTTGTGACTTATTATGTGTGTGTGTCTATCTTTCTCAGAAAGGGTTGGGAAGTGACTTTAAGATCATAATTAGAAGCAATATTTTCATGACTACGTCCAATATCTGATGCATCACAACAAACATGTGAAGAGCTTTATCAAGAGGGTGAGTCATGGATATTGCGTATAGTAACCCCAAACTGAACATTTTTAGGCGATTCAAATGAGAGTTATTAAGCTTGTGTTTTTCCTAACAACAAAACTTGAGCTCGTCAATGGCTGGACGATTTCAACAGCTCCGACTGGAACCGATGGGATCGGGTTAGCTCGGAAAGCATAGAAGGTGGTGAGACGAAACGTCTTGTGTAGGGTTACCAATTTACATTTTCTGCGTTCATCACCTCTCTTCGAAGCTTGGAGCACCCCCGGCATCCACCGCCTCATACACACCTGGGGTAGAGTCCTTGCTGAGTTTTTATAGCGACTCACAAATCCCCAGATGATACAGACGAAAAAGACGCGAAAAAAGCCCCTCTCGACTTTTAATTGTAAGAGAGTGAAATCAAATACGCAGGTATTTTTGGTGAGGGAGTCCTATGGCACTCAGGTGCTCCTACAAGTTTGCACCTGACACACTTTTTCCCCCTTTTCGGGAAACTCTCACGACACAGCGTTGTTTTTTCACCTCACCAGCGCACACGAACCTCCATTTGGTAGTATACATAAACCATCTCCGCATACAGGTGGAGACAACTTAGCGGCAATCACCGTCTTTATTCCTCCGTAAGTCTGCCGATGATTTACATTGACCCCTAGATGTCAGTGAAATTGGGTTTTTGCCCGGACATTTTATTCCCCAAACCCGGTTCCATACCCCTCTAGCCCCCCCCCCCCCCCCCCC
>BQKZ01000373.1:76051-102041 GCA_036244855.1 Temnopleurus reevesii
GCCCCCATCTGCGCCCCGCCCTTCTTGAACATAATTTTTGTAAGCCACGCTCACGCACTGCTCCGCTTAGGTCGACCTAGGTCTGACAAATAAGGTTTTCGATGAAACGTTTATTTGAGTAGGGAGATGCTTCTCAAAACTCTGCCCCGAACTTGAGCATCCAACTCTCTGCTCTTTTACCCACATGTCACTCATCTAGCACCCCTATGAGAGCTACCGACCAAGATGGATGATAGTGATGAAGAGACGGACCTTTATTTCCTATACTCTAATACAAGCACACCTGCATGTTTGAAGGAATGCCGACATTTTTTACCCTCTCTCGCTCTCTTTCCCCCGAATTGGAGATGATCTATTTATTTGTTCATTCGTCGGAATTTCTGCCCCCTTCTTTTCGCCCTAAATCTCCATCACTCGGAGACTGATCTGGGGACTTCGAGGTTTGATCCCAGGTAATACACCTGTCCAATGGATACATCTTGTGACCAAGATACCAGCCCTACAGGTACACTCTCTCACCCCTTCTTGATGTCACACCTATCGGGTTTGCTTGGACTATCTTAACGGAATCACTACGCCATATTATCAAAACCTCAATTATTGCTTATTGCTTGAAACAAAAATACAGAAAACAGCCGAGAAAAAATAGGACCGGGAGTTAGCTGTAGCTTTTTAAAATAAGAAGCGAATTTGGAAACATTATTAAACCAGACAATCACAATACAATTCGCTGTCTCGTCTATTCGTAAGGCTAAGCATGTTTTGAATGGGTTAGTTGGAATAGCGCTATTAGCCCGTCTGTGGTAGCCTTTCAGCCTTTATAGAGGCCCAAGAGGAGATACATTGAACATTTTGACGAAAGGAAAAGGGTGTCCAATAAAAGAGATACAATAGGTCACAATTGGCAGCTTGTTGTAGAGTGTGTTCAATGTAACAGAGATGAGTAAGAATTTTTGATTTGCGAGAGAGGAAATGAACTCATAGATTGCCTAGCCGAGCTCTCAGGCCGCTGTCTGTTACCCATCCCACTACAGATCTGCGGCTGGAGCAAGCCAGGCAGCCTCCCTTCTCATATGACGAGATGGACAGGGCACCCCCCCCCCCTTACAACACTATGATTTTCTCGCAACAATCACCCCATCGATGAGTGTTACAATAGTACAGCTGTTCTGTGTTGTTAACCATTATCATTAAACAACGCATGTGTACTTTAATAATAATCAAATTCATACTCTGTAGCTACATTCCATTTCGACATCAACATTTTCACTTGTTGCCTTGATGTAAAAGTAACACAGCTCGTGATATTCAGAGTATATAGAAAGTCTTGTTGAAAGCAGTTTATGCAATCCATAACTTGTAAATTTAAACTTGCAGCTAAATTGAATTACTGATTCATATGACTGTAGTTTCTATACATCATAACAGAGACAGGGAAATGAAATAAGGATTTTATAACACGATAAATCCTAGAAAATGACGTGTGTCATTGGACGGTTCTGCGATTCGAGTCAGCAAATGAAATGAAATCAATTCAGTAGAATTATTCTTCACACCGATGCAACCATGACAATGTGTGTCAATAAAGACCTTTCAGTAGCTCATCTCAAAATTAACTAATGAGATATTTATGCTCATCACCGATATGAATCTAAAAAATAACGTATTTAATATGATATATACTTGTATTGCACATCGAGCGATCATTATCATGCAGATCAGTCAATTAGTAATGATATTGAAGGATTACTTACAATTAAAAATTTAGGTTAATAAGTTACGTCATAAATTATATAAAAAAAAGAAAAAAAAAGATTCTCTTACCGTGGTGGGAATAAATAATAGTCCAAAAGTTGGATAAAGTCTCCAGTAAACAGAGTGCAAGTTGCGTATGGATAACTTCTCAAGGAGTTTGCACACGATCCAGGAGCGATCCCCCAGGACGGGGGCGATGATCGTAACGAGGTCTTTGTAAGATCGGGAGTAAAATCCAAGCTAAGTCCGTACGTATCGGTGACTAGATGAACAACTGGTTCTGATGTTCAGTTGAGGCAAACAACAATGAGTATACACCGACCCTGTCTCTGCGCAGCTAACCTTGCTTTATGATGATGTAAATGATGAGTATGATCGATTGTACAGGTAAGTCCAGGTGTAACTATTAACCACAAGCATCAAGTACAGCTCGACCTTATATACACACTCCCACAAGTGAATCCACGTATACACATGTCAATCAAACAACCAATGTTTGTCACCGACTCGCTACCTGGGGAAGATGTGCAAGCCGTCGGCAGGAACACAAATAGAAACAATTTCAGGTGATTTTTAGAAAGTCGCAAGGGAAAAATGTTTAGTGACTAGCCCCGTTGACGTCTGCTAGGTCCTTTGATGTATGGTAAGCTATGCAATGGCTACATGACGTACTAGGAGTCTACATCCATGTGCATTCAAGCCGACTCAGGGCAGGGAGAAAGTACCAAGATTCGATACAAATCGCGGGGGCCTCTGGGCTGTATAGTCGGAAGAAAAAAAAAGAGAAGTAAGAAAACCAGGTATGGTACTACGATTTCCGAGTTCTCACGCTGATCATAGAGAAAATAGTAGGAGGGAATGCCCCCCGTGTTTGAGCCATGCCTATATCATTCATAGACTATCCACATCCTCATCGTCTGTCTCTTCTCCATCACATACATGTGTGCATCCACAGAACAAACCATCCCAAGTAGAAAATATTAACCGGTTCAAAATCTTTCCTCCAATACACTGACAATCCTTTTGGGAGAACGCTCTTCAAAAAATAGAATAGGAAACATGAAACGTTCTTATACTTTGTCAACTCCGCCGTCAGATGTTGTCAAGCGAACAAAAACTGTCATAAATGACGCGCTTTCCGCCTCCTCGTCAGATTCATCCTAACTTCCAAGTCAATCAAGAAATTCAATTTTCTTGAAGATTAATAAAGACTTTATGTTAACAAAATCAAGGTCAATCTCAAATCACATCACCAAATAAACGAAGCAGATCAGCGGGTTGCGAATAAATTGGCAAATCTCGATTTCGGTTGCTGAAGAAACTAAATGGAGATGGTATTAACTGGTCCACGTTTGATTTGTCAATTGTCGACAAGTGTACAGTTAGAAAAACTGTCTGGCTAGATATACATTGTTTCGCGGACTTACAACAGACTCGGTGAATATTCTACCTTTGGATACATTCCCAGTCTCGAGCTAGAATTCAGTCGGATAGCAAAGCGATAGATTCGTTGTGAGATTTTGAGAGAACGAGTCAGGTGAAAAAAAAGTTAGACCATAAGCTCCGCCTACCTCGAGCACGTTGATTGGTCAATTGTGGAGAGTCCGATCACGTCACATTTTTTGCGGTTCAGCGGGTAATAGCGATCGCAGTATAACTATCTTCCTGTGTACTTTTACTAAATGGATAATACAAACACACGGGACTTGCGTGCTGTGCGGTGACATATCGCAACTCTTTTATGGGACAACCTCAGTCGCAGGAGACTAGTTAAAGCGAGTTATGTCTTTACTCGGCTCGGCGAGGTTGCGAATCTTTCGAGCTGGTCTTTTGTCTTTTGAATTTAGTTGTCTTTGGTTAATTTAAAAACTAAATGTTCACCTTTTTCCTCTGTCAGACTGACCTGTCCTGACAAACTTCACTCAATCTAGAACGTGGGAACATAGAAATATAGAATCGGATGCAATGAGAAGTTAATCACCGTAGGAACGCATCAGGGGGGCATCCGTGTACCCCTTTCAACCTAGTAGAGGGGTACGTCATGGTTAAAACATGTTCCATCAAACACACATTTCCAACATATGGAATAGACCATAACGATTGACACTACATCAAACGTCACTTAGTCTATATCAGAAATTATTCAGTTTCAGCAAGAATTTATTTTTCATTCTCAAATAGTTACAAAATATTAAAGCTTTATGTATGTTGGTAATTAAATGATCTGATTTAGCTGTATTTCCGACGTTAGATGATGCATAAAAGCATTTTTCAATACCTATCACTGCAATATTTTTTAAATTCGATGAACAAAACTAAATTGATCAAAGAATGACCAAATGCCGATTCGTCTATGATTGAATACCCTATATGGTATTAAGTTTTTAATCGGACTTTTCTGCTTTACTTTTTTTAATATCAAGCGGAAAACTATCCACATTGTCTTAAGAACCAGGAAATTAATAATTATTATCAAATACTTCGCGTGGCCTTGAAAACTTCCATCGCTTTTATTGGTAAGAGACATGAATTCCATATAAGGGAAACCTGTAAGTCCAAATACCGTAATGGTAACATGTGGCCTTAAAGTTGGAAAATAACTAGCTTATTTTCTTTCCAAGCATTTCCATGGAAATTGTACAGCAAAAGCCACTGAGAATGAGAAAATCCTTTAGTCATTTTCGTCAATGACTTCATGTAAAAGTGGTGAGGAAAAATAGATGAAAATTTGATTTATTAAAACAGTTTTGATGATTATAATTATGAATGGCCCTCTCTCTCTCTCTCCCTCTCTCTCTCTCTCTTCTTAATCTGTATCTACTAGGTTTTTTTTCATTGTATTTTTTAACTTTTTTTCCCCTTTCTCCTGTCCGTTCTGTCTCATTGTGTCTACCTAACTCTCCCACCATATACCCCGGCACCCCCCCCCTCCTATCATGCCCCACACCCCCTCACATCCCCCTCTGCCTCCATCCACAATGTCCCACACCCCCTTCCATCACCCCTCTGTAACAAACCTCCCTTGGTTTCTTTCATGTGTTTTTCTGTCTCACATCGATCACAATTGGAACAAAGCTTGAGGAAGGTTCAACGACATCACCCAATCGGGTTCTCATTGCCCACCTCTAGGCTACACTAAACAATGCATTTACACCTGTACACCTACCATTCTCTCGTTTCTACGCGTCACATCCACATTTCAACATATTCCCCATTTCATATTACATTAAACTGTAAAAACTAAAGTGCTATTTCAGCACATGTGATTGTTCGTATTGGGACTGCACACGAAGTTCTTATATTCTCGCACTAAAGGTGTTTATCTTCTTACGAGTGCAATTTTAGCTCTTTGAATGTTAAAAATAAAATAGCACTTTCAGTGCAGACCGTAGATAAAATAGCACTGACATATGCAAATGGATAAAATAGAGAGCTCATTCTATTAAACACATAGAAAAATAAACATCTCTCGTCCTAAATTGTATAATCGATCCCTTTTAGCTATTCTGTAAAAAAAGAAAAAAAAAGAAAGGTAAACGGAGATCTGTTAAATGTAAAACACGGTGTAAAACACTAGTAAAGGATAATGTTACTTTTTTTTTAGCTGTTTAATGGTTTAATAAACGTATTTTATTTCATTTTTAATGATATTTTCAATAACGGCAACAAATTAGGACACATAGAACATTAAAATATTCCGTAGAACATTAAAATATTCGGAGATATTGTGAGGTAATTGCCCCACGGTGATTTTTTTACATTATTTGTCATATCTAAATGTAATGACTAGGCCTATATTGTTATGAATTTCATGATAGTGTGACTAATGATTTTGATTTCGTTATCCTTGTTCCAACAGATAAAGCCCATGCAGTGGAACAGACACATCACATATTCAACAAGCCTCAAATTATATGAATGGACATTCGTGTATAAAGTTTTCATCTTTTATACTATGTTAATCATTTTTATTTTTCCAATACATGCTATAAAAAAAAGCGATCACGGCAACATTCTCAAATGTCGCTCTGCAAAACGATTTTGTTTTCAAATTTAGATTTGATGATCAAAAATTTAGCCTGCAGTGCTGTGAGAAGATCTAATTTGTTGCTTAATTACGGGAATATGATACGCCTGCCATTTAAAAGAATATCTTATATGTATTTATACACCCTCTGCTTTACATGTATACATAATATCTAAGAATATGGTTTCAACTTGTTTCATTTAGTGCAAATGAAAAACTTGGATAAAACGATACCATTTCCGAATGCGTGCAGATTATAATACTTTCTCGTCGATGAAAGCACGCATGAAATTATGAATTGAATGATCATCTGGTATGGAAATATGTTTAAAAAATTATTGAATTATTTATTCATGTATAGTTATATAGAGTAGCCTGATCGGCGATTGATGAAAATATAATTTACAATGTACAAATAATAAAATCATAATTTAATGGTAATATTAGAAAAATAGGACTAAAATCAATTCATACATGAAAACAAATGATATTTACAATGAAAAATAAGAACTACGAAAACAGTTTTATAGCATGAGAAATTATAACTATGAATTATACGAGTCACAAGACGGGATAATTTTTCTTTAACATCAATACAACATGAGTACCCCCTACCATGAATGTCATTTTCGATTTAGAAAAGAAGAAGAGAATCGATGTATAAGGGTTGACATTACGGGGATCAATATAGCAAAATTAGCTCGAGAGAATATTTTTTCTCTTTCGTATTAATGTAAGATTAGGTTTGAAAATGTTCAAATAAAGTTAATCGTTTAAAAGAGAAAGAAAGATAAGTAGGGACAATGTTACGTGGTGTAAGCGAAAGGGAAAGTATGAGTGAAAGCAGAATTTAAAGAGGGAGAAAGAAATGGGGCAAATAGTTGGAAATCATCATCAATCAAAATTCCTAATCAATGAAGACATTGATACATCAAGAGTGTGCAGAACGTCAATGATTCTGAAATATGTTCATTTTGTGATGGACAATATATTACCACACATATACACATTCAACGCATTGGAAGAGATGCCAGTCGGTTTTGAGGTGTCAAATTTCAGGTCAAGTTATGTCGCCCTCTATGCTAATCGACAGTAAAGTTTTATTGATTTTGCCCTCTTGAATGTGTTTTGTTATTTTGTGTAATATACTTTTTTGCATCAATCGCTCTGCGTAATATGTATCTATTTATTTAGTCATTTATCTCTTAATAGAATTGATAGATATGATTATTCATAGTTAGCATTCTAATCAAATACTAAAAATGCATGTACGTTCTTGAATGCACTTTTACAATTTATAGACAATTGTTTTTAGCTACTGCAGACATGTTTCAATGACTAATCACATTGGTAGGCCTTTTGAAATGTCACGAATGTTCACATGCTCTTAAAATGCATTCGGTGTGATTAATGTGCATGTTGATACCAATGTTTTCCAACATTTTATGATGCACGATCGAAAACACTTTGACATGAGACATACGCTTGAAGTGAAAGTGGCTTTTTATATCTCTTTCTCCGTCTAAGTTGTTTCGCTTGTCTGCTTTTCATCTTTCATCCTCCTATATTGATAGGGAATGTGTTGGATTGGATTGTATATACATGCCAATCATTGGGGACATATCTAGCCTCGGATACTGTTACAAGGGGCACGGGAGATCCTATGATTTACCACTATCACCAAAAAGAGTTAAATAGTTTACCTTATAAACAAGGATAAAAACGTGTTGAGCTGCGATCGTCAGGAGGTTAGAAATGGAACGAGGGATGGGGCAAATTGAAGGAATACAGGATGGGAAGTAGTAGAAGGAGAAGGAGAAAATTGGAGAAATATGAGGAAGAGGGTCATGGAGAGAGAGAGAGAGAGAGAGTGATTGCACATGTTACGGGAATCTTACTTGCTTGTCATATTCATCTTACTTTTCTACACGAGAGATGGGGCAGTCTCGCAAATTTGTTATGGGAATCTGATCGGCACTAAGATTCCCATAACAATTTGTTACGGGAATCTTAATCACCCCATATGACTACATGCACACACGGCTTGTCATAATACACATACACACACAAACCAGAATTGTACATAACCAGGGCCCAGGTGTGTGTGTGATCCTGCTGCGATGAAAGTGTTGAAAGTGCCTGCCACTCGGCGATCTAAGTTCTAGCGGTGAGTTTAAAATTGATTTTGTTTTTTTACAAAGTTGCATTAATTTTGATTCTTAACTATTCTTAAATGTATTTAAATACAAAATTAGATCCCAGTGTAAGTTCAGATTGTGTGATAAAGNAAAAAAAAAAAAAAATCCGTACAACTCGACCTTTCCAAAAACGGGGAAATCTCACTATTTAATACGCACATATATTTGGTCGATGTGTCCAGCCACCGGGAAAAATAAAGAATAAAGCTATGACATGTTATCGAGTCCCAGATACCCTACCTCGTCATCAACATCAAGTTCGCATCCCATCTCGGTCCATGCAGGAACATGTATGGGGGAGCTCTCAAGCACGATTGTCGACGAGGAGGTATATCGAGGGGCTCGCATCTTCAATGACCTGATTTTTCCCACTCAAATAAAACAAGTAAATGTAACATTTTAGAGAAACGTAAAATACAATATGACAAATCATTTTAGATCTTCTTTGACATTTCACTTTCTCCTATTATTATTTTCCACATGAAATAGCTCACAATATAAAAATGAATGAACAATGAACATTTTTGCCAATAAAGTAATGTTGTATGAATATTTCCCCTGCGATTGTTGAGCAAACTTTCCTAAATTGTTAAAAAGTCCATTCAAGAGCCAAATACATGTTTTCAATATGCATTTTATATTTGCAAATGACTAGAGGTGTGAAATACTGATTATCACACATGTCGTTAAGAGTGCCATACAAATGATAACATTATGAATTAAGTCGATCTTTCAAAATCTATTGAATTGCCTTATAAACATTATGAAAAAATGCTAAAAACGAACAATTATTATAGGGTTAAAACAAAAGCCCCGACTATTGCAAAAAAAAAGAAGGGAAAGGATGGGTTAGAATTCGGCAAATCACAGAAGAATGAGGGGGAAACTAAGAGAAAGGAGAACGGACCACCTAAGTCTAGGAGAAAAAGCATCAACCAAGATTCGACTCGACAAGTACATGTAAACAGCAACGCGATATCCTCAAATTGTCTTTCTGCAATTAAAGGTGGAGTCGGTCTACACGAAAATATTTTGTCGCAAAATGGTCTTAAAACGTAATTAGCTGATTAGCATCAAAGTTCTCTGTCGGGGTATAATAATGATAATGGCAAACTTGATCTGAACTTCCGACATTTTAAGTCACAAAGTAAAATTTTAAAAGGAAGGGAAGTATCCCGCTCTTCCCAGAGTATGCCATCGAACTATGACTTTAAAATATGACGTATGGGGGATGCTGATGATGGGTTATTACCGTTGCTATCAGCAAACAGCTCAATAAATCAAACATCACTACTCTCGATCATCGACAGTTCAAAAGAAGCGAAAGAAATACCTCACCTTACTCCAAAATAATATATCTCCCAGACTGGTCGCATCCGACATCTTTGTTATCTTCTTTCTTTCTCCTTCGAACACTCCGCCTTCTATTTCACGTTCCATGTATACCTGTATACCCCCTGTATACTTTCACTATTGTCTTGATTCCCTTTTCTCAATCTTTCTAATTGTCTGTACACCAATCTTCGTGCAATAATTTCTAAATGTGCATAATCTTCCTTAAGAAAAGTGATTTACATAGGGTGGTTTAATAATAGATATACATTTTATGCGATCATTAAACACAGAGGTTGCTCTTGACAACCAGGAAGCATATCCAATGCTTGCCCGACAAAGCAACAGGTAATGTATGCAAGCTGGATTCCAGGTATCATAGTTCAATAATTGTCTCTGTCCGGTTTAAAGGGTATCCGAGGTTTAGGGATTTTTCTATAAAGATACAATTTGTTTATTACTAAGGTATATAAAATTAACCCCAAATACCTTTATCGGGTATGATATGGTTTGTCATTGAAGGAGTTAGAAACGAATAAACCTCTCGTTCACGATCGAAGCACGGAACCTAACTCGGAGTTCGGCTCCGTGTGTGGCTTTTTTTAATGCGTGGGCGTTCTTTGTGTGCACGTGGGAGCTTCTAATCGTATAAATCTTCGTATAAGTCGTGTAAGTCGTCTTTTCATTTGTCATAAGAAATGTACACGTTCTTAAATTCAATCTTTAAAAAACTAAATATCTTTTTTAATGTCTTGAAATGTTTAAGGGAGTTGGAATTATGTATTCCACTTACTTGCAAATTATCATTAATTTTGGCCTCGGATACCATTTAAGGAATACCACTTAACTATGTTTGTTGCCAAAAAACGTGCATAAAGTGGAATCCCTTTGTAAAGGGGCCTTTTCATGTAGACCTACAGACGTCGACAAATCCGGTGGGACGATATTCGTTATTCCCGAGACACGGTTGTCCGGCCGTCCTTAAATGAATTAAGGCTCGTTTTCTTCGAACATGGAAGTTATCAACAGTATTACACTTCAATTAATATCAAAGTCTGTTCGTATTCGGTTATCAAACCTCTAAAAATAGTTCTCGGATGAATGAAATCAACTGTAATGCTTAATTTTTGTTTTATTTCCATTTTCATATATTTTTTAATGGATTATGCTAACCCATCAATTATCTGAAAGGTTTAAAGGAATTATATAACCTTATCTCTCATTATGATGACGATTTTTCTAAAGAGTGATTATTAATTCACATTTATACTGCACGCCTATTTAGAAATCAAATCAATGCAATGATAAGGAATTAGTTGGATCATGCTGTTGAATAACCAAAAAAAAAAAAGTATTCAGATTTCCTATACATCTCAGGCCGTTAATTACTGCACATTTTCACCGTCTCGAGCCATTAAATTTACTTCTTCAATTCATCGTACGATCCCCGAGTAAGGCGTGATGGGAGGAGAAACCGGTGGTATTGTCTGCAGCGTGTGAGTTCGCATTCATTTTGTACGTTAAATGATGTTGTGTTGTGGGAGCGCGACGCCGTCGTCAGTTTTTATTTTCGAAAGTTAAGCCATTTCTTGGTCGATTTTATTCAAACAAACTATAAAAATGCTCTGATTTGCTATTGAAAAAATGCATTATGGTAATAATTTTACTGCAGCACGCAAACTAATTAAATATCTGAAGCGCCATCTCTCCCGAAACTAATCTATCGGTTTAACCATCGCGAGCAGTGAAAGTTACTTCATCACTGAACATACCTTATCCATCGCGAGCAGTGAAATTTACTCCATCACTGCACATACCTTAACCATCGCGAGCAGTGAAATTAATTTCATCACTGCACATACTTTAACCATCGCGAGCAGTGAAATTTACTTCATCACTGCACATACCTTAACCATCGCGAGCAGTGAAATTTACTTCATCACTGCACATACCTTAACCATCGCGAACAGTGAAATTTACTTCATCACTGCACAAGCAGTAACCTCGAGAGTCTGAATTGTTTATTTTACAACTAAAACAGTTTGCTTTAATAAATAAAGCGAACTCTTACATTTTAAATCTTAGAGACTTTTATTGTAAATCATGTAAAATTTAGGGATAAGAGATTGGAGTGAGTTTTGCAGATTTAGAAGAGATAAAAGATACTTATTACATGTCATATTTTATCATTTCCAACTTATTTAATTTATCTTTAATATATATCTTTTCTTATGATATTGACTTATTCTATTATATTCTCATTGTAGACGCTTTGCGACGAGCGAAATGAAAAAAAAAATGCCAGCAATTTTAAAGATCTCGTCGTAAGTTGTGCTAAAGAAAATTGTCAAAGTGTGTATATTTGATTCGAAAGGAGATATAAAATAGAAGTTTAGAATATGTCATTCAGAGTTTCTAAAAAATTATGCGAATATTATTGATCAAAATACGAGCAGGATTGACGACCATTACAGAATATTATAGATGAGATTAATTGTCACGAAAATTCTGAGCAAAATAAGAAAATCCCTATTTTCATGCTTTCTTTCGGTACAAAATTCCACTTTCTAATCCGATACATATTTCGTAGCGGTTGGGGTCTCTGAAGATACAGCATAATTAAAAATGGATTCCAGATGATTTCGACAGAGTTAACTTAAATATTTTCTTCTACGGCTCTGGCAAAGTATGTCGTGACTGGTTGACCTTAAAGCTGACCGCCATTTTCAAATACCGTGAGAAGCGTTTTGGTTTCGGCATGCTACATCGACTAAACATTGAAAGTAAAGCTTCTACAGGTTATTCACTTTTACCTGACAATCGAGGACAAATGAAAGGGGATTTTACGATAGACCCCATCACACTTCCTCTCGCTACTTTTAAGCTAGAATATTCATAGCACGATTGCTTTCCAAGTCAAGAAAATCAGTTTTATTGTTTTTACTTTTAACGAAATACTATCTAGCATGTATCGGACGAAAATGTCGTGGAAACACAATGACCCAAGAAGACTATCATCGTCTTTGTACCAGAAGGCCGTGAATTCGAATCTCATATGGTTGAGCTGAAGCTCATTTGAGCTGATGGCTCTTTTTTCCATGTCTTGTTAGGTCCTGGGGAGCAAATTTTTATCTTATGACTGTTTTTTGCTTGTCAGCTCCTCGACTGATTTATAAAAGGTGCATAAAAATATTCGTATAGGAAACTTTATGGTAACGATTATGAAGAATAGAAAAAGAATATCAATAAGGCGATGATGAGATAATAACAATAATAATGATTTATAATTATACTGTTAATCATGCTGTTAATAATAATCATGATGATAAATGATAGTAACAAAATTATCTAACAACATTCGTGTTTGGTTTATCCGTTTTACTCTTGATTTTTATCATGTTTTGTTTAATAAATTCATTTTTTTTTGGTTTGCTTGACCAAATGTTTTTTTTTATATAGAATAGAAACATAGCATATATAACCATGACAAATGGAATGATTTATTTCCGTAAAATTCGTTGGAACCCATTCTTGTTTTTCCTTTGTATTGTTCTAGAGTTTAATCTAAAGTGATTTGAGTAAAACGCAATTGTGGTGTTTACACATTTCAAATAACGAAGCAAAACGGCTATTGTATGGTGTCATACTTAATTCTTCGGGAGGTGTAAAATTTATCCAATAATTTGCCCAAATGAAAAGATACCATAAATCAAAGGTGAAAGTCAAATATAGAAACTGATATCCTCTTTACAATTGAACACGGAAGATAGAATTCCAGACAAGATAAGAATTGATATTTATTGACTTGTTGATGTTGCAATAAACCGACACCTTCTTGTAAAGCATGAACCGAAAACGGATAAGCTTTCTGCTTTGTGAAATATGAGTTTTTGTGGTCACGGGCTTGTGCAATGAGAATCCGTGGGTGTTTTACATCACCGGGGGACACTTAAAGGTATTTTATTATTTGCATTCTTCCCACAACAGTACACATTTACTTTCAACAAATCAAGAAAGATGCGCAAAAGTGTCAAAACTATTGAATTATTGTGTTTCTAAACGTGTTAAAAACGACTTTTACTTGGTGATCTTTGATAGCGCGAAATGTGCTCACAAACACGGGCACTCAAGCTCGAGTTACACAGGGGGACGGACCGTGTATATTCTCTAAACCACAACCATGATCAATCATATAAATGGGTATTAAACGGACAAGATGGGTCTATCTTTCACGATTATTTCCGAGTTTATGATTATTTTAGTTCAAATAAATTAGAAGGATGAGAAGACAGGAGACAGCAGGGTAGATACTAATGCGTTACAGCTGTATTCTTAAGACGGACGTAGTTTAAAGCTCGCCTTTTGGTAGGGAAGTAGGAGGGGCTTATGAAAAATGGTATTTAACAAAAATCGAAAAAGAACACGGTGATTTCGACAGATGACAGCTAGAATCATTGAAAATGTGAAAAACTAAGGAATCATAAAAAAAAACAGCAACATAAAAGTAAATATATAATAAATAGCGAAAAATAATAATAGATCTGTTAGATGTTAAGTATTCATATGTTTTGAAAAGGTATGTATCTTTCTATTTACTTTTCAGTGCATACTTTTCAAAGCATAAAGCTCTTTAGTGTTCTTTGAGTTTTTCTGCGAGAGTCATGGCAGTTGGATGGAGCCATACTTTATACCAGGGATTGGTTTTAGCTCCTGTCAACATTGATATGACGAGTAAAAAATAAGAAACGGAAAAACATGGTAAAATATACAACAAACAAAAATGCGTCGGAGCTTGTTTTAATGAAAATGAAAAACTCCTAAAAACCTAGAAATTCTCTCTGTTGAGAAAGAGAGAGCGAAAGAGAAAGAGAGTGAGAGAGAGAGAGAGAGAGAGAGAGAGAGAAGGTGGCGGGTAGATAAATCAGGATAAAGAGAGATATTATTCTTTGTATTTTCGATATTTGTAGTCAACAAACTCGTCTGAGGCTTACATGAAATATAAAGTGTTTATTGGCATCACCTGGTGTGCGTATGCATGCATACATGTGTTTGTATGTGTGTTTAATTTGGACGAGATACAGAGAGACAAATACAGAGACGTATTTTTCTGTCAGAGTTCAATGGATACTAAAATATATATTCATTTCCTGCTGGTTTTTGTGGCTCGGACAGGTGGAAGATTCCTAATAAGTGATAAGAGCGAAATAAATTAGCAATTAAACCGAACAATAAAAAAGTATCATCGAGAATAATTGCTCACTGATCCTGAGATATCTTCTCTCCACCCTCTTTCAAATGCCGTTCTGATCAAGCAGACGATCGCTCAGGTGAAGGTCATTTTGCGCGCCAATATTCCACCTGTATGTCGGTGCAATTTGCAATATAAATTGATGCTGTCATTTTCGTGATCTCGATGTTTATTACTTTATATTTCAGCAGGCATTCCACCCTCAGGCTAATAATTCAGGAATGCTGAATTAATTTATTTCGACTTTTTCATGTTTCTCTCGCTACCTCTTTCATTCGACCACACCATCTCTTTCCACCGTTCCCTAATTCAATTTTTGCGACGGCTCTCTTTAAGTTTTTTTCTTGCCTTACTTTAAATCAATCTTATTTTTTTCGTTTTTTCATTTCCGAAAAAAATATGAAAAGAACAATGACACAATCAGTCTCTTTACACTTTCCTTCAAAATGTTTCCCTAGCAAAAAAAAGAAATACAAATTAGCATTTGTGTAAACAGTTAATCACACTTTTCAATGTTTCGAGGTGCCAAAAATGCGAAAATCAATTTGGCACTTGTTTCTATTAGATAAACACGTGTTTAACGTCGAATCCCAATTCATTTCATTTCAATTCTTGGAAATATCATATTCATAACATCTAGTTGACGTAACAAATATGCTTATAATTCAAAATAACGAAAGGGAAAAAAAAAACCTCGCTTGACAGACCTTCCCGCATGTAAACGAAGAGTTCACGCCCTAGTTTATAAGAAGGTGAAATTACATTTTGCGAGGGTTTGTTATTTGCCTAGAGGGGACGTTGAAGACTCAAGAACCTTTCCATGAATTTGGGTGGTAGGCTACCTTATAATTGTTGGAAAATTGTTGGAGTAAAACCTGTTTATCCCTTCATTGATAACACTTTGATAAACACTGGTTTTATGAACCACCAATTGGTGTTATATGAACAGTGTTATGAACAGCCTACTGGCTGATATGAACACATGATGCAATGTTATATCATTTTTGTACGTGATTCACTGAAAATTGTAGTTGGATATTGCGTAAGTGCATAGAATTAAATCAAAATAAGTTCATTTTGTGGATTATTTGTTCAGGAATTACCGACTTTGGATCCGTATGTCTGACTTCGACTCCATGCAATCCTTTTAAAATGCACGTGAGTTCTTTTCGTTCCGTTTTTCCACTATGTGAACTAGTCTACCTATAAGTCTTTTTTCCCCATTTATCATGACAATCGATCAGTTCTTATAATTCAATATTATTACATACTTTGTTGTTGTTTTTACATTTATTGCTAGCATAAGTCCTCGACAAAACATAAAAAACATCTAATTGAACAAAAATGAACATGATTTTACAGCAACTAATTTATTAAACTGTAAGTCGAAGAAACGCAATTTGGTTCCTTGGTCGTCTTTGATCTCTAATACCTTGGGTAAAACTTAATTAAGAATGCTTTTACGTCATGCAAATTCAAGAATATATACTAAACTTTCATTCCATTTATAAGATTTTGTGATTTCATAAACATTTGTGAAAATATTGGATATTAAATGGGCAATTTAATTCCATGGAAAACAACGCAATTCTGGCCATATCAGTAATAACAATAAGTGATTATAGAAATAGAACATTAGGATTCGCGAGAGTAACTTGTTTCCGTAGCTTTCGATTAGAGGTTAGAAGAGCATCAAATTCTTTTTCGTACCCACGACTATTTAGGTGACCAGATCGAAGCTAGAATGATTAAAAACCACTTTGCATATGAAAAATATTCTAAAGCACTTCAGAATAATTGACACATGGTAATACATTATATCACTAATTGTTGAATCCAAGGAGCGCCATACAGAGGTGTTGTGAAAATAACAAGAATGGTAACATTTCATATAAACTAATTAAAATTATTGTTTTATGAGCTTGAGATCCAAAGATATGAGTGAATTTAAGCAGGCATCTTTCAAGCCCCATAAATACCTTTATTTCGTTCAACCTCATCCTCTCACCCCATGCAAGCAATATTTGTTATGATATTTCATTTAGAACAACATCTACGATCGTACCGCCTTCCATCTCACACTGGAACATGTGCTTCGACAGCAGATTATTTCCTTTTCAGAAAGAAAGAGAAGAAGAAAGAGATGAGCAATAAGACAAGGTGATTATTTATCCATCTAATATTTCATAAAGCACTACCGGATCTTCGTTCAAGCCCACCAAAGCATGGCTATATCAATTAGAGGAGTAACGTCATTCACAGGAAATCGAGGTGTTTTTTTTCTGATCATCCGTTGGGGGCGCGCAAGCCTAATTTTTGTACGGGGCTGCATTTCACTTGCACGGGGATTTTTTTTTAATGAATTAAATGGGTTTGCTCCTCTCGTTCCTCATTTCAAACATCTGCAACAAATATTTAGCTTTAATCAGATGGGGTGTGTCAGAGTCCCCGATTCTCCAACATTGCCCCAAAAAATATATAATTCTTCTTATCACACATTCACAGCGATATTAATGATATTGATTAATTGATATTTCCAATCTCTACAGTGTCAACTATAGAGGTAATATTTGTAAAATTACAGAAACTGTGACAAAATTCACGCACAATTATTAAAGATCTATTCCGTAAATATCCATCATTATGAATTATTAATTATATTATTATTCCCAGATAATCATTCAGTAACTTTCATCAATTCTCATCATGATTATCATTAATCTTTTTTTTCATCATAAAAGTAGGGTTCACACTTAAAGCCGAAACCTCGAGGTTTCAGAAACTAGTTCTATATGGAAGCTTATACGTGCAGCGCGAAAGCGACTTGTTAGAACTCGCCCACATACAGAGAACTCAAAGGAGTTTTTGGGGAGTAAATCGAAATCTCAGAATAGGGAGTTACTTTTTACACCCTTTAGGGAGTAAAAGTTGGGAAAAAGCAAGGGTGTAATATTGTGGGAGTAATTTCACCCCTCAATCTATTTGGTTGAGTTCTGATTGGTCAATTAAATGTAAATCTGCCACTATAGCGAGAAGGTGAAAGTGTGACTTGCACAAACTCGTCTTGGCGATTTGTTTTAGAAGAGAAGGCGAGAAGGCGATTTGTAAAAACCCATCCTCGCGCTGTACATAATTATAAGCCTTCGTAGGACTCGTAGTTTATGAAATCTTAAATGTAAAAGTAAAAGTGGTGCCAACGTTGTTTTAATAACCAATTTGCATTTTCACAATGACTCGAGCAAACAAAATACAATGTCCTTCTTCATTTTTTTGTTAAACAATATTTTGCAACTGTGATTTTACGCGAAGCATTGGACTTCTCTGAATCCATTTAGCAACAAAACCACTTTATTTGAACCGGACGTGAAGTCCACTTCGTGAACGTGGAGGTGTGAACGCTCACAAACTGGCATTTGGAACTGGTTTGTTCNGACTATACACTCTCATAGGAGCCTATCAAAATGGAGGTGCACACTATTTGCATTTATTTAGTTGATTGTCACTATATTTCCCCATTTAATTTGCCTGCATTATTGAGATAGCCTAATATTATTAGTAATAAATGTTAGGTATAAACATTAAAACTACTGTTTCTAGCGCATTTTGTTTTGAGATATTGTTTAACATTGCAGCTGCATAATTGAAATAATTCTCAAACAGCTGTCTGTCTTATCTTATTATATTCAGATAGATGAAATAATCAACAAAGGATGCAAAAATGAAGAAAATAAATGGAATTAAAGCGTCAGTCTTGCTATTGGACCAAGTGGCAATTGGACCAATTGGCAATTGGACGGACTGGCAATTGGACCAACTGGCTATTGGACCAACTGGCCATGGGACGAAATGGCTATTGGACAAATTGGTTATTGGACAAAGCGGCAATTGGACGAAGTGTTTATTGGACGAAATGTTTATAGACCAAGTAATATTGGACGAAGCGCGTCTGGACGAAACGGTCATTCGACGAGATGGTAATGGACCTACTGGCAATTTACCAATCGTGTTGCTTCCGGGGTCCTATGTGACCGGGGCTTTAACGAAATCCTCTTTTAACAAAGAGATGTGAACGGGGTTTATTATACGCTCTTCAGATCCGTTTTGCCGAAACTTGAAGAGGAAAATGAAATTCCAAAAGTAACAGTTTCAAAGTGCATGAACTTTATCTTTTTCCCCTGCGGTAATTTCCATTTTTCGACGATAGTGGTAATCCTTTCAACATAAAGAAACAAGAAAGGTGGATTTCATCTTGCGTGTATTATGATTGTAATCGTTTTGACGTATCAGTATTTTGCGTCTTTTTATCATTGTTCAGTCAGCTATTATGGCCCGCAAATTGACTCTTGAAAGACCACAAAACCATACAATGGATCCGATTCTAAACCAGAAAGAAATATTCTCGTTACCCTTCATGAATTAAAGCGCAATTATAATCCGATATGCGAGCTTTTTTGTTCAAATGACTCATTGAATAGCTATTGACCCCTATGTGATTGAAGTGTTTTCAATGCTATTGCCTGGATGGAGTGGATGGGGAGGGGTGGGTAAGGGAAAGAGGGGTGGGGCAAAACGATCCTGTGGGCTGGAACTGGAGAGCAATATGACCGGAAGACTTGAATCTGTTCAATCTAAGCGGTTTGAGGTGTAAATGGATCATAGGAGATGGAAATGATAAACTAGATATATTTCAATAGGGATGGATACCTATTGACAAGAAAAGAAACTGACGAATTCGACAAAATAAAGTTGTTTTCTTGTTCTCAAGTAACGAATTTCATTGACATGACAGAAATCGGTGGTAAACGTGAGTGCACAAAAGTTTATCAATTAATTACGTCACAATCAACGTTTTCTCTCGCATGAAAAAGTATATCGTGCGAGTGCTGGACATTTGATCACCATGGACTAATTGATTTCAAGCAATGTACTTGTGAATGAGGTTAGGAAGAAACGGATCGTGTTGAACATACTTCTTAAATCATTACTTCATGGTCATGTTGTTTAGACAGAATCAACGACCCGAATAATGTATAGTTACATGAGATGATGTCGGAAGTAGCGAAGATCATGAAAATAACCAAAAATAAGGAGAATGAAAAGATCGAAAGAGGACGTTTGACATCATTTAAGGGGCAATAAAGAATGTATGATTATTCGTTTTTTGTCTATATACGAAATTAATTATGACGCATTAAGAATGCTATTTCTGCGGAATCGATATTTATTTTCGTTAGAATCATTTGCAAAGATGATGCGAGGAGATGAGGAGATATTGGTTTGTATAAAAACCATATTTTTTTAGTCCTCGACATGCCAGGGGAAAGAAAAGCAACAATATAAAAAAAATAAAAAAAAGTTGCATATTGATTCATTTCAATATATTATCCTTTATAATATCCTATTATATATAATTCAATATATTTCTTCTTTGGTCGATTGGGAGGGGGTGGAGGGTATTGGACTATTCCTAATTAATTCGCCCCATTTTTCTTGGGGGTGGCAAGTTAGCGTGTTTGGAAGCCGGGTAAGACTCTCTCGCTCCCCAACCCCATAATCAGGGGCATGACGGAGATCAGAGAGAAAGCGTCGATCGTTAAATATGTTTTGTTAGGGTGCTGTCACATTAATTCGCGCATCATATTAATTCGTACATTTTATGAATTTCTACAAAATCGATGAAATATTGCAAATCTAACATCACCATCGTAAAGAGCGTTGTTTATTTGCCTAAATTGGAAATTTTCTTAGCAAAAGGACCAAAAACAATGAAAATATTGCCAAAAGATCGGCAGATTTGCTTGCATTTGCAGAAAAACACGGGTCTCGCGACACTGAAGTGAATCCTTCCAATTTTCAGACAGAAATCATCAAATTTGTAAGTAAGCAGACATACCATTCGATTCCTTGATATTTTGTGGTCAAGCTACTGTAAATTTTGCATCTTAGATGGAAGCAATTTTATGGTAAATCTTGTTCAAAACGGGGCCTGCGAATTAATATGACACAGTTTGTTGACAATTCTCGCCATTTTCCAGCATGGAGCGATGCGATCGTTTCGTCAATCGAATTTTGATATCGCGATATCTCCGTGATTCTTTCGTGGATTAATTTTATTTTTGGAAATATTTGAAGCCTAAAATATCTAGTTTCATTTCATGCCAGTATTTTAGAAAATAATTTTGTATTTTACAAGATATATTTTGCTAAGTACCACGATCCAAAAATGCTTTAGAAAAGTATACGAATTAATGTGACACCATCATACATTAATTACTCTTTTGACCAAATTCTCTGATAGACATGTCAATCTACTGCTGGCAAAATAAATAAGAGATGAAATTAAATATTACACACACATACATATTCATGTCCCCATTCACCCGCGTTCCGGTTTACCCCTCTGTTACGGTACTGCATTTGCGAGAAGGTTTGCCATCCCTGATAATGCATTGTGAAATACCAGTGTGAATATTGCATATTCATTTACTCCATCAAAAAATCGGATTCAACATTTTGCATAACAAATTTCCGTCATACAGTATCAACCTCTACGAAATACCTACTTAACAGGTTTAGACAAATTAAACTTGGGTATAATGCACAGCAAGCTGAAAGTGTTATTTCATCCAGTACTTCATCCATCATCCTCGTGCTGGAGGAGTGAGGGGATAAACACAGGAGCATACTGAGGAGAAGTCAAGCACCTCAGAACAACGTACCTTCCCGGTCAAAGGTCATACAATTCAAGTTTAAAGAATTGCGAGGAAGGAAACATTGAAATCCTTTGTCGCATTCCGCACAGGTAATGTATTGGTTAGTTCACATCTAAAAGACACCCTCACAGCAGTGCGGATTGAGGCGGGCGGAGGCTGATGAATTGGGAAAAATTGGAAACGCGGGCGAATTCGACCAGTTCAAATCAATTTGCCTTCAGTTCATCCAAAACGATTATGATCGACGATGTCAAGTACAGCCGAAGCGTATAGGTGATATGTTACGATGGAGAAACGAATGTTGATCAATGGTTGATACCGATTGCGATTATAAACGATCGATTACGGATGGTAGACGATGCAAACTAACGAAAAGGGTGCAACATTGTACCTTTTGACAGCATCAAGTATTAGGAGCGTTGCACGATCGAATAACATTAAGCTAGAATGAAGCAACCCCACATTCTTTAAGTCGCGGGTTCGAATCCTCTGAGCACTTCGCAGGAAGCAAATCATGCCTTTTTTGTTCGATTTTCACCAAAAAGGTGCTCCCACTGATGCATCTGTTTGCACCTTTATTCATCATAAGGATAGTAAGAACACGACGGGGAAAAACTAAAGTACTCGTACGATTGCTGAATTTGATTAACACGATATAATCTATTTTCGAAAAAATAAAGTCGGTCGAAGGAGAATAGATCCGTTCGCCGTAAATAGAACTGTGTGGTCACAGCAATGACAAGCCGGTTACGATTTGAATAGCATTACAAAGAACCATTGAAATGGTGTTCGACTTTATTTTTCGAAAATTGTTTATATCGTGTTAATTGTAGAATATGCAAAGATGCATCGATCACGAGCAAAGGGTTAATAAGGATCATTGCTGAGTGTAATATACGGCTCTCGTACCCAGGATGACTAGTGGCGAGCATCATTCGTATATCACTCAATCATGTCAATGATTATTATAGGTTGGGCTTCACGGAAGCGATGACGGATGTTTTAAGATCTTAGGTAGATATCAAACACTAAATGGGTGTTGTTCAAAAATCAACTGCAAATCAACTGCAACTTTGCAAATTGTAACGCGCATTTTCATTCGCGCTCGGTACGCGCATTTAACTAGACGCGCATGAATCAATTATTTTGATTGGTACATTCCGATCAACTGTAACGTGCGATCAATTGCAACTTTTCCAAATCAACTGCAAATCAACTGCAACTTTACAAATTGTAACGCGCATTTTCATTCGCGCACAGTATGCGCATTAAACAAGACGCGCATGAAACAATTATTTTGATTGGTACGTTACGATCAACTGTAACGTGCGATCAATTGCAACTTTTGAACAACACCCCCTTAGTTAGATAAACCACTATTTATGTTACAAGGTGTTTTATACCTTTAATAGAGACTTTCAACGTTCCCTAAAAACCTTTCTTTTTAATAGTTAAATAATTTGTTGTTATGTATTTTTTGTAGGTAATCAATTTTCTATGACACTGTAAAGCGCTGTGATACATATTTTTGTAAGAGCGCTATATAAATGCCAATATTATTATTATTATTATTACTGTTGGTGCCGTAAATTCCTCTTCCATCCTCGTTCATGGCATTTTAAAATTGTATGATTGGTTCACATTGGCGTTGATCTGTTGATTTGTATTTGTTTCTTCTTTGTAGTTTTGTATATAGTGTGTTCTTGGGATAGGAGAATTTGGTAATTGACGACATTCAATTGATTGCAAATATTCCTCCAGTTGATCTGAATATGTCCATTTGGTTTTAACATGTGCATCAAATTTTCATTTAGTAGGATAGTTGAATTATGGAGTGGGACTACTTCAAACAGTTTATAAAAGGTGGATGTTTGATTTCAATCTCAGTAATATTCCGTTTGTTTTGTCGTTGTATATGTGGTTAAACCCTTTTTACCGTCTGCTGGTGTTTGGTATCCAAAGCTTTGGCAGATGTATATACATCTATTAAAATGACTGACACCGCGGCGTCCTGGTTGAATAGCCTTGATGTATAGAATGATCGGAAGATCTCTTTACGTTCCTTGGTATCTCCTCGGCGGATGAATCCAAACCTCACTCCTTTCATCCAAACGGTTTCAGCGAGCTAGCATAAAAGCCTTTATTGCTACTAAGAAACCTAACTAAATACCGAGTCGGACAAGCTATGTACTTAAATTAGATGGATGACTGATTATTCTTCATCTATTTCTTTACCTGCTTGTCGTAATTTCACGAACAATGATTCAGAATCCATAAAAGCATTCTCATTGTTTAAATGTAACATTTAAGTGCGCCCAAAAGGTCATCCACTTTTAAGAGCCAGGAAAACCACTCATGGCCCGTGCTGAGTACATTTTTTCATACTCTGAAAGTATTTATTGGAGCTTATGTATTAATTGATTACATTCAACGTATTTGTGTTGAATTGAAGTATAGGACGTATTTTTTTTTAAAGTTTTTAATAACTCTTGGGTAAGAATCTTCATAATGATATGACATAGATAAGTTTTAATTTCTACGTAATTGGCGTCCATTTTTCAAATGCAAACAGGGTCGGATCGTGGAAACACAAGACAGTCGCTCGCTTCACTTGCTCACAAACCGAGCGAGAAAGGAAGAATGGATACAAAAAGAGAGAGGAAACGTGTGAGAAGAAAAGAGTGACGGGTCTCTCTTAAGGCAAGGATTAGATCCTGAAACGGATCATGGTTTCCATCCACCAACACTCGTCAAAAACTCTTTCATAACGGGGTCCTTTCAATGAGGGCCGTTCTGCACTTAAAAGGGGTGTCATTCTTCGGTAGGAGTGACGAAAGTGCCCGGTTTAGGTTTCAGTTTACGGCATCGATTTCTGAAAGAAAAGGCTAGGGAAAGGAATCGGGGTTTGTTTCAAGATCGTTCCAGGCACTCTTTTGCCCGTGTTTGTTGAGAAGTTATGACAACTGTAAAAACTATAAAATATCACGTGATAAATAACAGATATTGTCACCTGATTTTGTTTTTCTATCTTTGGTCGAATGAATGAATGACGAAGAGGTAGAGACATCGTATGTTTTGTATACACACTTTTCTATACACACTGTATTCCAAAACAATGAATCTATTTTGTATCTCACTTCATAAACAGTTTGGGATTACGTCATTAAAATGAGGCAGTACATTCAATAAAACAGATAAGCGACATACACATATGCACACACATATACACATATACAGACAAGGTGGGTATTTGGGGGCTGCGAGGACAAATGCCCTCTATAAAAAGTGTTTAAAAAGAAGAAAAGGACGAGGAAAGACAGTAAAGAAGCTGGTTTTATTGTCCTTTTTCTTTCTTTTTCTTTTTTTTTTTGATTGCTTGCTTGCTTGTCGAGCCACCACTGAATTGTTTCTTTCCTTGTAAGCTCGCCGACGCGATGGAGCTTGTCAAGAAGGCTTTGAACGCCCCTCCCCCCCCCCCCCCCCCCCCGAATTTCACTAAGCTGTTTTGTACCAATTCATTTTTTTAAGGGCACCATCCATTGCACCCCCCCCCCCCCCCCTCCATCCAGTTTGAATAAAAATCTGCAAAATTCTCACCTGAACGAAAAGGAAATATAATTTCAACTTAAAAACAATTTAGAAGCGAGACAGATATAGTACTACGCACGCTCTTAAGGACCACAAAAAATATCTGAAAGTTACATGGTTTTTCATCACCCCATTCTCTCTCTCTCTCATTCCAACTTGACAAAGTTTGATACGAAGACCTTTAACACCATATAACACAAAAGCTCATATAAGCAGCTTTTGTCAAGAGTCGGAGTATTATTTACATCAGACGTACTTGACGGGAGCTGATAAATGTTAGATCAACATATTTTATGTGATAACCACTTCTCCACTGACGCAAACCAATTCATAAATCCGGGTCAGAGAAATGTTGATTTTTGTTGTCGCTAATTCCTTATGCAAAATCTGTTTGGTATAGTTTCGTGTCACGGAATATGCTGATGCGTCTGATACGTCGACTGTAGTCCAGTTGAGGACTGAGTGTTCTGATAGCACCCACCTCTGCATATTCACTTATTCACTCAGTGTGGAGGCACGATCAGAGGGGTATACATACAGAGCAGAATGTTATGTAAGGACTCTGTGGTTGAGTGCTGTGCAGTTCCTGTGTGTTCAGTCTAAGTGAATATGCAGAGGTGGGTGCTATCAGAACACTCAGTCCTCAACTGGACTACGTCGACTGCAATACTCAGCAAGCTGTATTTACAACGTTTGATTGTATTTACAACGTTTGATTGATATAGTTGATCCTATTTTTTTAATGGGGAGGAAAAGGCTATTGGAAACAAAGCGCAATAAGACGTTTTGGGAAATAAAAATGAAGCTTTTCACAGAGACCACGTATAGTCAGCATGGTCAGTGACGACAATTCCAATGAAATTATTCTTTTTTGATTGGATGAAAGTCAATGTCTTTGACTGTTGTAGGCACCGCCGAACGTTTTGAAAGGTGTGCAGGCGCGCACCCAGGATTTTCATACCCGGGGGGCTGAGCCCAAATTTGGCGCCCCCGCCCATCCCCGCTAAGCTGACAACCGAAATAAGAAATTTCCTAACATCAAATTTGGCGCACCCCGGGGGGCTGAGCAAAAATTTTGGCGCCCCCCTCCCCTCCCGGCTGAGCTGACAAGCAAAAAAAAAAAAAAAAA
>BQKZ01000373.1:102493-119571 GCA_036244855.1 Temnopleurus reevesii
CTTTTATTTTGCCTTCGACCCCATCAAATTGGTTGACAACAGCCAAGTCAATAGCTCCCTCTTTCGTTGAAGGTGACCTATAAAAATGCCATGAGCATGACGAGCAAGTGACCCGTAACGAAGACTTAGTTGGGGGTGCAAAAATGGAAAAAGTGTATCCTTTTTGGCCGTCGATCGCTTGACGGGCAAACAATTAAAACAAATAAATAAGATACAAACAGAGAAAGGAAATAAATGATAACACATTTATTTTTCTTTTGAAGCGGATCTCTACAGGTATGTTCGTGGGAGGGGGTGCGCCTCGGACCCGCCACTGCCGCCCCTCCCTACGGTTGCGGGCCTGCTCGTTTTTCTGGAATTATTATATGATAGTGTGACAGTGTCGTCAAATCCAAGGCCTTGTTTGGATGCCGACTTCAGAATGCAGACCACAGTCTATACACACAAACCTCACCCCAAATATATATATATGCAACCACTACTGCAACCAAACCATACACTTTTAACAGAAAATGGACGAAATTTTCACCCAACCATTCTGTTCGGTTGTCTTGTAAAGATGTGGCTATTCTGCCTAACACTGACGCTGGTAAGCCTGTACGCATGATTAATAATGAATGCTTCTAGGAACGTTTAATCTGGTTTTGCATGAAAGATCGGGTAAATTGGGTCTAATTTGTTGTCGCTTAGATAACCATGATAATTAATTGTATTTAAAGAGCCTGAAGAAGCCATATGAGGTGTGATGTATGTAATAAATAGGTCTGTTTGTGAGAATTCTTTTCACGCACGATCCATGCAAGAACGCAAAAACACGATCACGTGACTACTTCGCAATGTTGTCAGGACTATATAATTGGCATCAAAATGCCGAGAAGAAATACAATTTCGAGAACATTTCCGCATTTTATAGGTTTAGATGAATTCTTAACATTTCTTCTTCATGTAAAGATACTTTGGACGAGAATGGCACCGATCAAAGTTTTGATATGCTGATGTAAAAGTGTATGGAAAACCTTTATTACAGAGTACATTTATAGTAAAAGATGTCAATGAGAATTACGGAGAAAGAAACGAATCAGCCTTCTAAACGTTACAAATGATTGGCGTTATGAATATGAAATTATTTTTTTTTTGAATGTATCAATTCATTTAATTCATTATGATTCAAATGTAAAAAAATTCATCCACATTGTGCTGCACTCAATCCGGGTGGGGTAAATGGGTACCTGGCAGGAATATTGGTCCTTAAAATGCCACCTGCGCTGGTGTACGCCGGGCTTTAGACAGGGTAGTAATATTGCAAAGCGCCCCGAGCACTCAGCAGAGTGGATACATGTACTATATAAATTGCATCTATTATTATCATTATTCATATGCCTAAATTAATCATGTACATAGAACTTATATTCATAGTTGCTTAGTATCAAATTGTGTTCGATTTGTTTATTTGTCCATTTATGTTATTTTCATTTGTTATACATATATGAAGCAAGTGAAATCAATGGAGGAATCTTTAATCTTGAATAATACAGAATATAAAACACAAGGTTAAACTGCGCTTAGGAAAGACTAGTACTGGATTAGGATTAGCTTGAATGAACAGAATACACACTTCTTCTCCCCCTCAAAAGAAGGGGATCAGTCTGCCGCCATCAGCGGCATGAATATGTTCAATCAAATGCTCATTCCCTCTTGTCTTTCCTTCGTTCCAAGCCTCATTCTTTCTTTCTCATGTGTTTCACTATTTATCACTCAGAATCTTTTCTCATCACTACATTGCCTGGCATGAACTTTTTAAAAATTAATCATATTTTGATTTTCCATTGGTTTTTTTTTTCTCACTTAAGTGACAAAAATCACAGTAAAGTTATAAATAAACTTGCAACATACAACCTGAAAATAATTTCCAGCTCTTCTTTGGCTTTTCACTTCCTTCCCAATCTTATTGCGTACATAAAAGTGCTTTAAAATGTTTAACAAATTCTATCCGACTGAGGGTATTGTTAAAAAAATGACATTTGTGGGGCAACCAGACTTTGTTGTTGTATTATCCTTAATCCAATGCGTTTTATTTTAAGTGCTTGTTTTTCACTTTTGAGACGACTACAAGAAACATAAGAATGTGAACGATCAACAATCATTAACTTATCTTCAGTATATCTTCAAGGGCATTAAAAAATCATATACTTTTGTCCATCGCCAAACGTTATCAATCACTATATTCATCATTATGTAATAATTGTTATCGTTTAATTCGTCATCATCTTATTTTTATATTCATCATACAGTATACATCGTAATGATTTCCACAAGCATCAACATCATTATATCCACGATCACCATTGTCATCATTAATTTGTATAATCATCACCATCATTATGTCCATTGTTACCATAAACTCTATTAACCATCATGTCTATATCATCACCGTCGTCATCATCATCATCGCCACCATCACCATCATCATCATCATCACCATCATCACCATCATCATCATCATCATCATCATCACCATCATCACCATCATCATCATCACCATCATCACCATCATCATCATCATCATCATCATCACCATCATCACCATCACCATCATCACCATCATCATCATCACCATCATCATCATCATCACCATCATCATCATCGTCATCACCACCATCATCATCATCATCATCATCATGACCTTCTATTACCGTCACTGAAATTGTCTTCATCATTATGACCATCTTTAAAAAAAAAACATCAATTGTTATTATTCTTTTCATCACAACCATCATCATCATCATCATCACCATCATCATCATCACCTCCTATTACCGTCACTGCAATTATCTTCATCATTATGACCATCTTTAAAAACCATCAGTTCTTATTATTCTTTTCATCACAACCACCCTCATCATAAAATGCATTACCATGATTTCTTTAATCTTTGATGTAGTCTTTGAGCGTTTCCAACTTTTAGCTTTATGTGTTGTATGAGCATACATGATCCTAGCTCATGTCATAAAACGAACCAATCGATTCTGAATAATCATACTAACAAGCAAAATAATGCACCATCTATCTATAAGCATTATCATACAATAGAACATAAAGCACAACACAATCTCCAAAGTAGGGAATATAAATATAGATCAGGTTTATTTAAAAAGCGAAGACAATGTAGTAATACTGTGATTTTAAAAAGTCACACAATAATTACTGGCAAATATATAATGTTATTTAAATAAACACAGCACAATGCACTATTTACAAATCAACAGCATTAAAATCAATGACGCAATCAACTAAATGGAAAATTGTCGAAATATTGCTATAAATTTCATTAGTTGGGGAATGTACAATAAAATCTACGTAACCAAAATCACGATAGTCATCACAAGTCAAAGTAATTTGCAATATCATTTCACAATGAATACAGGATATTTGTGTCTCATTGCTTATAATAAAAGAATGTCTGAACTGCAGTTAAATCAAGATTCTTCGTCATGAAGATTTGACGAGAAGATGTAATTCCGACAAAATATACTTCCAGCCTAATATTTGAGAGGCTCTTTATCCCGCTAAAATTATACAGTCAAAACTATCCGCTCCATTGCCTAGAGATTTGTACTTCAATACGTTTATTTTCTACAATCAATTACACTATTATAACGAACTAGTTAAAGATTACTAGAAAGTAGTCAGTCGGGAGCCAATTGTAATTCAAGTCAAATCCAACGGGAAATTAGTAAAATAATCACCTGTTGGCTCCATGCTGACTACTAATCTAGTTATTATTAACTAGATCGTTTTAAAGGAGTAGGCTTACAAATGCATCAGGTTGGTAATTGTAAAGTCACACTTGATCCATAGATATCAAGAAAGCTCTTTCTACATACTATCCGTTCGAAAGAACGTAGTCGAACAAGCCCGAACGGTTTGCTAACGAACAGAACGCACTATCATCTGCTCAAGACCTATTCATGAACGTGTCTAGGATGAGAAGCAATATCGTATGTAAGTACTTACAGGTAGTTAGAAAACCGTTCAAATTCAAGTAGCAGAACAAACCAAGAATAATCCAAACGTAACTATAATCTTCCCAAAGCCTGACATTAAACGAGTGCTCATCATTTCACTGCACTGCAATATACAGCCTTACTTTCTGCAAAGCCAAACAGTCTATAAAATCAAGGTTTGATTAAAACAACTGTCTTTATTTCCCTGTATACGGCCATTGGGGTCCAGATGCACCTCATATACCCTTTTAGGTGTGCCCTGTATTCATGATGAATGCAAATTTTACGTAATCAATTATCAATTTTACGGGTCCCTTTTTATCCTGTCTGTACCCTTAAAAGATGAGACTATTGCTTCATTTGCAGAGTTCGTTAATCGTATCCATGTCAATCTGTCTTGTCAGCTTCTTTGATCGACGTGACACCATCAAGGTCCAGGACAACAAGGTGATGTATCTGAAGAACAACAGCCGTTCCTACAAGTACCAGGTGATTGTTTCATAAAGCTTTGGTAACGATACGCACGACTGGTGACCCTTTCCTGCACTCAGTAGCCCCTATATGTTCCTGCGCTAGCATCTCAGTATGAGTCGTGCAAACCTCTACGATCAATTTTATGAAACAAGCACCAGATCGTTTTTTGGTTGGGCCATAACTTGATCACCCTCAGAAACTGTAACACTACTACCTTCTCATGCTTTGCTGAGACATAATCTTGAATTTTACGTATGGCATACTGAATATGACGATAAATTTCCAATGAAAGCTTACTATATCAGTCATGGAGCTCTAATGAAATGCGAAATCAAAAAAGAGAAAAAGTAATACAATTCCCCAAAGTATAACCAAATTGGTGCCCATTATTGAACGGTAACGTCAGTTAGTTCCTTTGACTCTGCAAGAGGTTTAGAACCTTTTATACGAATGAACTTCCACTGCCACTACTTAGGTAAGTGGTGGTGGTTGCTCATTAAGCAACAGTCACATCATGGACAGAGGCTTTCTGAAGTCCATGCCAACACCAAGCTTAATTGTCATATTTCATCTAACATGTTTGAAAGAATCTTGTCTAACAAGCTCTATATCCATTAACAGACGGATCGCTCAGTCACGTAAATAGCCAGTGACCACTTTATGGTCCGCATGGGCAAACATTTGCAGGGGACACGAGGGATAACGTTTGTGTGAATGTCGATCGCAAGCCATTTCTTACTAGTCATGTGTATTACCGTCGAATGTCTGCGCAAAAGACTCCAAAATAAATTCGATTTATACTGGGTGTGCGTTGGCGAAAACATCCTGTCTGTTTATAAATCTTTCGAGCTCCTTTGACAGAATTCTTAAAACCTGATAGTAATATCACTTGTTGCTTGGAACAGACGGCTTAAAACCGTCATGATTTTTTTCTAGGCAACGACTAACCTGGGATTAGTTGCTCGAAATGCTCTAAGCTAACTCCTTTTGCTGTTTTGGCTGTTTGTGACAGATGTTGGCAAGAAAGGAATAGCTAAGACCATTTCGAGCAACTTACCCCTGATTTCTAATCATCCATTTCATTCTCTGGACAAAATGAAACAGAGCTGTGATGTTCTTCACGATTTGATGTAATTCTAAAACTCTCTCCAATGTGTCTATTTCATCGGCATCCACATGCCTCTACTACCATATCCTCGTACTGTCTCAGCACCACGTTTTCATTGTTATCAAAATACAACATGGAGATCCCGGAAAGCTTTGTCGGAGCGCAGCAGACCTTCGGGACAGATCGGCTATCGATGGAGTTGACAAGGGTCTGAATGATGGCGTGGTTTGTACCGTTGAGTCGTTCACCCAGCGGGAAAGGACATTCCCCATCGCAGTAGTAGGCCTGATACCCCATAGGAGCGATGATCCAATCCTCCCAACCAACGTCACGGAAGCTCACGAATAATCGATGTCGCTGGCAGAGATTCGTCAGCGTGGCCGTCGAAAATGAACTGAGGTCGGCGGTCGCCTCACTCTCTGCCTGTCGCTTGTTCCGCCGATTCTTATCGTGACACTGACGATATTCCGATGACGTCACAATAAGATTCGTTGTGCATTTCCCGCGCATCGCTCCGAGTTCTTTGATGACTCGATTTCTGCGTCGGTTGTTCCCTGTCGTGGGTACGACCTCGAGGTGAAGCAGCAGACCGTGATTCGATGCCTTCTTCGATCTCCATGAACTCACCATGGTGAGGACATCGATGGTCCCAGCATAACCCTGTGATAGATCCGCAAACACAACATCGAGCAACCGCAGACGTTTGTCAGTCAATGAAACGACTGACGTGAGTCTAGTCCGGGTCTGCAGCTGGTATAGTCTGACAGCGAGGGAAGGCGACTCCGTGGTCGATGTCGGCAAGGCGGGTATCTCGATTCGGAGATCGGCGGCGTCGATGGTCTCTGCGTTGGGAATCGAAGAGACGTCAAAGTAGAGTATCTGTTGAAGGCTGGTTGAGTTGCTGCTTTGAAGCTTCCCACCTGGAGATGATGGAAGAAAAAAAACCAAAGAAACAACATTATGGCAGGGGTCACACTAAACTAAAAGTCACCAAAAGAGTTTGGTGAGGAAAAAAGCAACCATCTGTATACAGCAAGAGTGTGTTTGAAATAAACTTATGTAAGAAAATCTTTTGATCGCCTAAGAAACTGGAAATTGGTAGAAAGGGTCTTAAATATCCTCTACTTGCTAAGACGCCTTGACTTCTTGCGCTATCCTATCGTCATTGACACAAACATCGATACGTCTATATTAAGAGGTTGGCACAAGAAGTTATCTTAGCAAGATCATTTCCTGAAATGAGCTCTTGGGCTCAATATTGCATTAAAAAATCATTGAAAAAATATGGCAAATATAAATTTCTGGCTAAAACCCTATTCTGACAAAGACTTTTTACACTTTGCAAACTCTGGCAAAAAGTTTGCTAGATCTTTTTACGGTAAACTGTTTTCTCTAGTAGATCCTCGTGGGAGAAGCTAACAGCCTAAAATGATAGGAAATGGGTTCTAAATTGTAATTACAGGTGTACATAGGCATTTGGGGTAGGTTTTTTTTTTCTTCAAAGAACTTTGGCATAAAAAGAACTGTGGAATAAAACTTTGGATTTTCTAGGGAAAACTACTTCACACTTGAAATATGTAGTTTGTGATACAATTCTCGGAAGGGTGGGGTAGAAGTGTGGGATTCAGTTGATACACTTCAGCGACCTGCCAATCATAGAAAATTCGGTAAGCCTTGTAAAGAGTCATCAACAAATTATGTTGCACCCGTGTAGGGCTCAGGTGTACCCTTTGAAGGCAAGCCATGCCGTCTCTCCCTGGTGGGTACGCGTATCCATCGTCACTGTGAATGCAGCGGCAAATACCCGACGGTGACTGGCGGGTCGACTACAGGGTGTTCCATAAAAGAGGATAGATAGACGTACACTGTAGGGTTTGTACAAAGGGGACACATGCCTGTACAAGTTTTTCCTTAGGCCCCGGTCACGTAGGCCCCCGGAAGCAACACGATTCAACACGACTCTTTGTTCAGATCACAGTTAGCTGCCTGCGAACATACAGTCGTGTTGAATCGTGTTTCTTCTGGGTCCCGATGTGATCGGGGCTTTAGTTTCATGAGGGGTTGGAGTTCGGAGAGGTTCTTTATCCACGCACATACGGGGGTTCCACCCGAAGGGAAGCAAATTTTGAGGTAAAAAGGGGAGAAAAATTGGCGAGGGTGCAAAATTTGAACTAATGATCTATACCGTTTTTCAGTTATGCATTATTATATTCTTCTTTTTTGTTGTTGCTTGTTAGGTTTTCAGGGTAGCCATATTTGGCCGATGATTTTCTTCTGTTTTTTTTTATTATTGTTGCTTTTCTGCTCTTCGAGAATGGGCGCGCCGAAATTCCATGTTGGTCGGCCTCGCCCCCGCGTTGTGAAATCTCAAAGCTGGTCCAATCCCCTTATTGCTCTCATGAGGTAGAACCAGCTCTATATGGGTGTTACGTGATTCCTAAACCATCACATGACCAATGTCACATTTTTGCACCATTGAAAACTGTTGACAGGGGAAATATAATGTTCCTGTAACACAATAGATTACTCTCTCCTGTTAAGTTATATAACCATTGGATAGCTTTCTCTCTATAAAAACATGGAAATGAAATTTTCAAGATTAAAAAATACCGGAATAAAAGGATTAAAATGTCATCAATTTAGAAATTCACGAGTAGTCAATATGATACCTCATAACGAGCTACAATGCCGTATAGAATTTTGTTTTAAATTTAACAATGTTGGCATGGATGTATCTTTATGACACATCCTATACCCTGTTGGCGTCTCACCCGAGGGTCAATTATCAATCCAATTGGTATGCAGGTATGACAAGTCGGGCCTTTGCAAAATATGAACTCGAATCCATCAAATCGTCTCTCACACATCCCATTCTATTCCCTCTCCTCATCTATCCCCTCATATCTATCCACTCTCATCTATCCACTCTCATCTATCCACTCTCATATATCCACTCTCCACACCCATCTCGAAGTGATTTCATCTCAATCTCTCCATCTCTCTTTCTCTCTCTTCTCATCCACTTTTCTTATACATTGTGAATAACATTCTCCTGCCCATTTTATCACTCTTGCGCAATGCGCGTTGACTCGTGTATATGTGGAACAATCAGAAGGAGACAATTGCGCTTCTCATAATTAAGAATAAACATTTAAACACGAATCTGAAATAATCACATTACTCAATAAAAGGGATGAACATAATTGTACTTAATTAAACAACAAATAAGTTTGTTCTTTATTTCAATAGGAAGTGCAAATATATTTATCATACATGACAAAAACTACACTCTAGATTCCTTGATTTGAAAGTCAGTCTAACAGACTGTAGTCGGACCACTCCAAAACTGGACTGAACATTTCAAATGGATAACATTGTGCACAAAATCTGTTCGATTTAGTATTTCAATCCAATTTGGATTGGCCCCTGAATACAATCATTTAGATTTATTTTTTGTTCAATCCTATTAAGGAATTAAGAGAATATGTGATAATATAATTCAGATATGGAAATTTTAAAAAGGCCCTTAATCTATCCATCTGAAAATAGGATATTATCTATACTTTAAAAAAGGGTCTTAATGACCCCTCATTGCATCCTTTTAACTCTCTTCTCTATCATTTTTTCTTTCTTTCTCTCTCCTCTCTCATCCATTCTCACTTTCTCTCATTTCCCATTTCTCTCTCTCTCTCTCCCCTCCCTCTTCCTTCCATCTCATCCCCATCGTAACATGATGGTGACCATATGATGTGTTTATTAGGGTGAGTTGTGGGCGCACATCTGTAAGACCTCAGACCCACGGGCAGATGAACAAATATCACGGCATTGCACTTGAACCCAGCTTAAATTACAATGTTAGATATACACCAAAGTGCAAGTCAAAATCTAACTTGAACCCTATCCCGTGGAATTCCTGTTTGAAATCACTCTTAGGAAAACGAAAACGAAAAGTCGTTAGATTTTTTTCTTCTAAACTGTGTGTGCAATTTGTGAATTGTGATAAAACTTTATAACTCATCCAGATAAAAAAAAAAAAAAGTTATTTGCAATGCAAGCAATTGACATCTCGATTGAAATAATCTATGTTGAATCGCGCTGAAAGTGTTATGTCGCCATCTACTGGTCGAAAGTCAAGATACATTCCAAATTACAAAATCCTAGTATGAAGCAATTATTATTAACAGATCCAAGTTATACACGAGAGTTATTGTTGTTCATACATGCTACAAAACGTTTTAAATAATTCGTACTATCGAACAAGTGGCTGTGTATAATAAAGGAAATTTAGATATATCTATTTAACCTTTCAATGATCAATTTTCATCTGCTACGTCGCAGTTTATTTGTATCTCAATCTGAGACAATCATTTTTGCTGCTTTAAAAAAAATGTTAATGATAAGTATCCAATTTTGCTATGAATTGCTATTGCTATTACGCGCTTATTAACATATGGTGGTTGTACTTTAATCATGGCTAATTAAGGCATATAATTTGTCACCATCATAAATATTAGACGGATGGGCTTTCATTTTAGCCAACGCCAAAACTTACAAAGGTGACTGTCTGGCGCGTATAATCTGCAGAGATTGAAGAGCGCCATCATATCCTAGACCTTACTACCACAGACTATGTTAATCCCCTTCAATATTCCTTCGGACGGAATGTAAATGAAATTTTTCTTGCAGAATCTTCAAAGCTGAATTTAAAATCCCTCCTTGAAATAAACAAAATGCTATCATATAATAGATATTTAAAATAAATTTTACCTACGATTAGCTACTTTAGAACACCCAATGAAATTGATGCATAAAATTGCAACATTGACAAACACCAATTAATTTCGGTAAATATGGTTAATTATTTCTCATAATTATAAACTTGGGAAAATAGAGTGAGATAATAATTCCCTGTTAAAAGCAAATGTTACTCTCTCCTTACACAGACGAGATGCGGGTCCCCCCCCCCCCGTACGGTCCTTAATGCGATATTTGGCGCTAAAAGTATGGCAAGCAAAACAAAACTTGAATGAAGCATGTGCATAATTTTATGAAATAAACCTCATAGTCAGCTCGGTGAAAATTTCAGCAACTCGTTTTAGATATCTCATATAAAGCCAAACATGTGACATTAATTATGATTCCGTTGGCCTAGAATGAGGTATACGCACATGGATAATTTCCACATGGATTGACAATTGTTACGTCATAATGACTGTTGGCAAGGTTGTCGGAAGTTGATACATCATCACTCATCAAGGTATGTGCTGCAGAGTATGGTGTCTTGAATGAAATGCACTCTCACAGTATCAGGTCAAAGAAACAGTCTTAAAAGATTGAACGCGAAACATGACAGGATTAAACAATATGTATATAAAAATATCAGCACAATGAATAAGATTCGAAAGCAAAGTATCTTGTATACACTGTAAACAATTCTTAGGTTTGTTCAAAATCGCTTTGAACAAACATTTCTAAACCTTTAAATGCATTTACGCGAAGGAATAAATATTATATTAGATGTATTTTTCATATTTGACAAGGCCACTAGATTCGAATAATGCAACTATATGCAACCTTTTTAAAGCCCCCACATTTTCATATGACGCAAGCATTTGTTTTTTTACTGATTGGGAATAAAGTACCATTTTCGAAACGATTCATGTTTTAATAAACAATGCTCATATTGTATCATTTGAATGAAGTCTTGGTTGTGCCACTATATAAAGTGATCTTTTCAAAGTAATACACACTCATAAGATGGGGAAAATAATTTGCCCGGGATCTTCCTTCCCCTCTCCACTGAGAGCGTGAGCTTGAAAGAATAGTTTCTCACAAAATGGCACTTTACTAAAAATGTGCATTGCTAACTAAAGCATGTATGATTTTCGGGGATTCTTGTGTTATATAAAAAAAAATCAGATCATAATCTTTTAATATATTACAAAAAATGCATATAATTTCATTAATAAAAGCTATGCCATATTTTAATGCGGCGGACGGTATTGAAGAGGACCTTCGTTTGATCTCACAGTGACCGCCACTACTCAATTTTGTTGAGTACTTCTAGACATATTAAAATTAACAATTGAAATATCACCTTCATAATTTCCCCTTTTTTCTTCTTCTTTTTCTATGTTCATTCTTTTTCTAATTTTGGTTTTATCTGTGTTTATTTCTGATTTTTTTAAAATTCTTTCAGAAGTCATTTATAACGGTTGCATTAGAACCATGATGGTTCTTTTTTTAAATATCGTTTTAAATACTTGTGTCGATCTCATTTTGTCTCTGATATTGCCAATACAACAATAATTACGTCGAGCACAACACGTGTTCTACTAACAGTTTCTTTTGTTGGAATCTGATACGCGCGTTTCGTAAAAAAAGGTGAAGAAATTCCCCCGAGCGATTTAACACTTTAGAGAGTATGGACGTACTCAACGTATAGAAAGAGGTAAAATATACATTTATTTGTATTAGAGGGCACCAAATGTCAGAGGAAATTTTGTCGCGATCAATTGTGATTCTATGGATTCATTCACACCTGGTGTGTGAGTGACAACGCTTCGAGTCTTGGCTTAAAACCAAGACTCTTTTAACCATTTCACAGATGCAATATGTATTTGCACAGGTGGATAATCATATAAAAGAATGTCACTTGTTTTATATGCAATACAATTTATGACGTCAATAAAAATGAGTCGACGTACATTTCAAAAGCGTGTACTATAATTAGTTCCAATTTTGCAACATTTATTAGATTTATTAGATATCACGGTGCATCCATCTCTTTCGTTCAGTAATGAGTGTGTGCAGAACGAAAAACAGCAATGGACAGAGTAAAGCCCCGGTCACATAGGACCCCGGAAGCAACACGATTCACCCCGACTCGTTTTACTGAGGCAGTTAAATGTGAATTAACAAAGAGTCGGGGTGAATCGTGTTGCTGCCGAGGTCCTATGTGACCAGGGGCCTGTAACATAAAAGATGCAATTAAACTTGCAATAAATATTTATCGTAAGTCTATGGCAAAATGTGTACCAAAGAGATGCAATTAATTGCAAGATTAATCGTATCTCTTTTCTGTTACAGGCCCCAGGGCTTAAACAAATCACACTTACACTTTCACATGACACAATATTTTAAGCAGACAAAAGAAACATCCTCCTCTCTTATTCGGCTCAGAAAAGTCGGACATGGGTCGCACCTGCTTACTGAATCAAATGAGAAATACTTTTGTTTGTATGCAAAGAGTTATTGTGAAGGCTTGAGAGGAAGGGTTTTTTTGTCCAATTCATTCGTCCCATCTGTAGTCACAGTGAATGATCACATACACAAGCCTTAAATTTCGTTGATTTTAGGGCAAGGCCATTTTTATTTAGGGCACATTTTTATACTACAGCATGAATGGGGAAAAGAGAAAAAGGGCACCTAAATCTCCAAGGCAAATGAGCCTTTTTGTGGAGGGCATCAAGGCCAGAGTATAGGGCATCCAAGGCCATGGCCTCCATGGCCTTCGATTAATTTAAGCCCTGCATACATGCAAAAACAATTAAATAAGATTCCAAGAAACTAACAATTATTATATGAAAAGTACTCCATGTAGAGCACCTAAAGAGCAATTTTAGCACCGACCGTGACCAGGTTCAACCCCGAAAAACTCACACAAAGCGCAAAAATAGCTTGCAATATGTGTTGAAAAAGTGCTTTATACATGTGAAGCTGTTCGAGATGTATTTAACGAGCCATCAGTGTCAGAGCTATTTTGAAGGTGAAATCTTCATTTTCTATTAAATTCATTCATTTAATTTGTTTCATTTTGGCTTCTTGTGCTGCCAAGATTTCTAGCTGTTCCTAGATTTAGAAAGAAATTAAAAAATGCGGTCTGCTAATGATACTTCAATCATATTAGTACAAATATATATTTCGGTAGAGATACATCAGATTATAATGTTGAATCCTTTTGTTACCGAAGTGGATTGAAAACGGTGTCAGGTTATGCAAAAAGATACAAAGGATTTAAGACATTAATTCCATGGCATCAAATACCGTTTATTCCGTTGTAATCGGGAATTGTTTACTGTATTTTTCGGTCTTAAAATTCATGTTTCTGAACTACAAACATTATTTCATGCAAGTTACAATGGCAACGTGCAAGTCTGCACGTGTGTTATATGGGGCGTAATTATAAGCCCGAATGTGGCGCCGCCAAACTGTTAGCTTTCCCGTGTTCATTCATGCACGTGATCAACGCGTTGGTATCCGGGGCGCCACTCAGTCCGTATTCACTAGCATGCATTGGTGTGTGGTGTATGTATGTGGGGGTGTGTCGACTATCGAATGCACAAGTTTCATCATGAATTACTATATCATGTGTTTGATCTTTTGTTTTATTATAAGGTCTCATTATGCGTTATTATGATCATAAAGAATAGGAAGAGCACACTGGTATGTTCCATAGTCAGATTATCAAAAGAAAATTGTTTTTTTTTAATCCTCTGACCACGGAGTATACAAATTTGCTCTTCCTTTTCTTCAAGGTGACAAGAAGATATAAAAGATCATTGCGTCTCCTGAAAGTCCAATTTGGTATCATAAACATCGATATTGTTCGTTAACAAGTGACAGAAAGGAATAAAAAGAACGAGAAAGTAAAGGGGAAAAAGAAAGAAAGAAGAAAGAGAAGGAGGAAAGGAACTCGCCTCGCCTCTCACTTTATTTCTTAGAAATAGCGTACTTTTACGAACGGATTAGCGTACGAACGGATTTAATAAGCACATCGCGTTAACCGATTATCATGTACACGATGGTGTAAAGTGATTTTTTTACATCATGTTCATTAATTAAGCCTCCTTAACGTTTTCCTCCTCGACCACTCATGAATAACGCTTCTTTACAAAACTCGAAGTATTCATCATGCCTTCATTGTACACAGCGAAGTGGGCTTCTTTTATTTGAAAGGTTTAATATCCCTCGATTCATATAAGGCGTTGACTTCTGAGCCATACAGCTTCGAAACTTCTTTGTTTGACCCCACTTGGGATTAAAACGAGAGGGGAATAAATAGCTCAACAATCGAAAGTTATTGATGAAGTAATTAATTACAACAAGGATCCAAATTTTACATCCATCTCCTAAATCTCGACCTTTACAAACAGAGCATAATAGGTCACGCTTTCATTCTCGGGTAGTTCGGATTTTAGGTTCACTGAATAGAACGAGATAGGTGAATAGGGTCAAACTAGATATTCTAAATTTTCAGAATGAGAAGAGAAGTTGTCCATATCGCACTATTTACTAATGTATACCATGTTGATTTTGATAATATAATTAATGTAGCAATAAAAAAAATAACGATAACAACGAATATAGAAAAGTTATATCGCTTAAAAGCAATATTAAAATTTATGATACATTCTTTATGTAATTTCGATTATTGAAAATAAATACTTCTAAATACAAAAAGGTAAATTAATGTTGTCAATAGGCCGGTTAAAGAAAAGATGCACATTCTATGCGTTCTTTATACAAAAAGGTTGTTCTGCATTGTACGAACCGAAAGCTTGCCAAACTTGACGACCTAGCAGCAAGTAATGTATGCAAACTGAATTCCAAGTATTGTAGTTCAATTGTTACTAACCAATTGAAGGAATACCACTTAACATCGGCAAAAACGTGCAACAATAATAGTAAACTGGTCGATTAAAAGCAAATAAGTTCATAAAAGATTATACGGAGATACTAATAAAAGCAATGGTATATTCATTGGGTAAGGAGATGGGCCTGCGAATAAAAAGCTCGCCTGGGAAAATAATCAAAATAAAAAAATTGATGCGCGAAAAGTTAAAATAACATTTCTTCCAATAAGCATTACTAAACATATACAATCGTTTCAAATTGAAATTTACATTTAAAATTATGTTGTTGTTATAGTGTTAGAGTATGCAAGAATGCAAACACAATGCTAATTTATCTAGAAAGGGTGTATTAAAAATAAATGGTTTAGAGATGGAGAGGAAGAAGCTCACTATATGGGTTTGAAAGAGGAACTTATTTTGATACAAATGAGTGTATGAATGAACTTCAATGCAGGTAGTAAAATGGGGACTTATGTCGTTAAGGATAAATCAAGCATCGATGCCAGCTGTTGACATCTTTTAGCCTTGGCCTGTTCATAATTGGCGTGACATATGTCGTTATTTCAGCTCGTTAATCATTTCCCGTCCCGACATCGAAAAGAAACGGGGGCAAAACCAAATGAAATGTAAAGACGTTACCCACCTGTATTAGGCACACTCCTGATAATATTGCTACTGAGTTTGGTATCGGAGCAGGGTTTGTCATCCTCATCCCCCGGGTCTCCTCCCCGACTAGCCGCTGCCTCTTCCGTAGCCGCCATTTCGCGATAGAGATCCCACATATACTGGGGAGCCGTAGCGTTAGGCTTCGGTCTCGGTCGCTCGTTCAGCCCCATCACCCGAAGAATCTTGCTTTCCATTCTCCGAGTTAGTGTCACATAATCCGGCGGAGCAGAGTCGGCTGTCATCAACCATATCAAAGTCAAGATCAAAATTTTGGAGACCTCCATTTTTAAATAGCTCGTGTTTGTCGCTAAACTGATGCCCCTCGGTTCACCTTTACTGAGCTCTCTCCAGAAATGTTTACACGGTGATCGAAACTAACACGAGCAACTTTTGCACCTTTTCTTGTTCAATCTTGTGAAGTCGTTTCTTCTTCAAATTAATTAAGATCGAATATTATTCTCGTTTTCATGCTTTTCAAAATGGATGATGGCAAAAGAAGACCGGGTGATGTTCTTGAACTGCACTGTCATTCAAATAAAATATTCCCTGGTTTTTGTCGGGTTTCCCACGGTGTATGCTCAGTGGTCTGATGAGGGAAAGGACCTACTCTTGTTGCGGGAGTTGAGGCAGTAGGACTGTGATGAGTTTGGACCGAGCTCTCAGCGGTCTAGCCAGCCTAATTGGCCTACCTTGGTTGGCGGGAGGTCCGCAGGCATTCGGGAATCCTCACTGTGCTCATTAATTACACAATTAGTATTATACAAAGAATCGTATTATCCTTATAACCGGATTTACGTGCCAATAAATGAAGCGGCTTTATTCAAACATCCCTCTTTTCTTAAATGAGACAATATGTAGAGCTGGGTACATTCCAAACGGCCGCGCCGATCGATGAATGTTGACGCAAACAAATCCTTGAGAAATCTGCTCATGTTGTCAGAGATATGCTCCTCACAAGAAAGATGTTTGCAAAAGATGAAAGATGTTTTAAAAGAACATTTTATAAATCAGAAATGACGAATTTGATGGGAAGTAAGGTAGACCAAGTGGATACATACGTTTCATATCGAAACTGGAAAATGAAAGAGGAAAGTGTGGCACGGAGAGGTTTTTCTGGATCATAATATGGATAAGCCCACGGGCTTTTCCGTGTGAGGAAAGGTTCTCTATGACTGAATGGGTGGAGGGGGG
>BQKZ01000373.1:120262-148378 GCA_036244855.1 Temnopleurus reevesii
GGGGGGGGGGGGGGGGGGGGGGGGGGGGTGTCGACATAGGTAAGACCGCCGAGCGTTTGAAGGAGAGTTGTTTTGCCAACCCGACCGTGTGTTGAAAGATGCTTCACATGTGCATTTAGGGGGATCAGCGAAAGGAATGCTGGCACGCAATTATGTGGTGATCAGAGAGGCAAACCCAGGATTATGGATCCAATGAAAGAAGCGATTCGCTTTCCGAAACATCTTTACCGAATACCTCTTCCCCTTCACCTTCTTACTAAAATAAGATGAGCAAAAAGTCGATAATCAATCAGTATGGATTGGGTGATAATGAGAAGGGCATGTTTTGTGAAGCTCTTAACACCCCATTATCAACAATAGACTTACTCAATTAGCTAAACGGGTGCTTGTTGATTTAGGCCTACTTGGCCACTCTTGGTTTGGGGCTTACCCCTAGTCTAACAAAAGACCACTTCACAAAAGAGTCGAACTTTGAGTCGATACAGCTTTGCAACCTAATAAGCTTACTACAGTTGCTCTTTTCATTTTGACCCGGGCTTGCCTCTCTCGCTTTCTCTTTCTTCTTCTTTTATCGTGTCATGACCACATTCTTTATCTTACTCGTTCTTTCTCCCACTTTCTCCTTCTACTGTTGTGTCCTCTCTCTCTCTCTCTCTTTCTTTCATTACATCTTACCTTTTCAAACGTTTTTTTTTCATTTATTCCTCCATCGCTCTTCCTCCCCCTTTCTCTCTCCCACTCTCTCCTTTCCCCCTCCCTCTCACTACTCTCACTCCCGATATATATCCCTTTCACCCACACCTGCACCCACCTCCAAACACACACACATAATCACACGCACATAAACACACATAACTCAAACACATATACACACACCTACACACACGCACACAAACACATCTTCACACTGCTATTTTTTTCTAAGTGTGTATACGTCTACACACCTGCACACACACACACACACACACACACACAAATATATATATATACACACTCTATCAATATCTTGCCTGCATGTGAAATGTATTTTGATATATGCCACCACCTCTAATAATGTTGCGCAAATTATGCATCTGATGGGGAGGTACAACTTGTCGATGCAGGGCTAAAATGTATGCCCAACTGTATTGGAAACTGAACATTTTGACATCATTTTCTAGAATTTACCCTGGACAGTGCTGGGTAACGAGTATGATCCATTACATTCCTATGCCGGGTTCAGGTATCTCTTCGGGGGTTGGAACTCAAGACCTTCCGATCTCTATACACCGTCAAGCCAAGACAGCCAGACCGAATTATATTCTAGTTTAACCAAATTCACTTTTTAATGCAAAGCTGTTCTTGCATTTATCGTATGCAAGACATTGTATATAAGTTCGACAGTTACATCTGATCTGTTCATGGAGCAAAACCATAGCCAAAAGGTGCAAAATTGCACCCATCTGATGCATGATTTTTTTTGTTACCTTATTTGCGTATATTGCATATTCTCTATACCTTTTATTTTATCTAAGTGTGTATAGGTCTACTTGCATAATGATGTAAACTCCAAAAGCGCGGGAAAACATATCTTAACTACTATTAATAATGTAAAGCAGTATTTTAAAATGGGAGGGGTGTCCAGCAATGTACTATTCTTGTGTTAAAAAAAAATAAGAACCACAGAGTTTTTAGCAAATAGTTCTACTTTCACGTTTGATAAACATAATTGGATGAACTATACGATTTTTTTAAAAATAATTCTTTTCTTATCCCAACATGACAAAACACTGATTGACAGTGCCTTACCATGCTTACCAAGATGCTGTGGGGGGGGGGGGAATATAGGCATTCTCGGGCTGGAATCGAACCCACGATCTCCTGATGACTAGACAGGTGTCTTGTCACTTTAGGCAAGAATTTATTCAATTATTTATCCCCCAACATAAAAAAATCATGTAATTGAAACTGTAAGTTCTTTAAAGATATTTCCATCTTTCTTGGAGGGTATTAGATTTATATAACTATAATTATAACTATAATATAACAACTATAATATAACTTTTCTTCTTCTAAACTATTTCATTTGAGCGCACTGAGATCTTTTTCAAAGGTATGTTGCGCTATATAAGAATTTTTCTATTATTATTATTATATGGTTTTTCTAAATCATCATAAAGCCATTGCATCATCATTGAAAACATCCGTTGTCTTGTCATAGTGGCTGGTATCCTGGAGTGTGAGTGTTCGACCACACATCACTGCCCTTGGTCTTGGACAGTACACATGGTACAGGGAGGAGCGAACTTTCAGTCGACATGAGGGTAGTTTGTATGGAAGCCCAGATGGACGGACCGATAAGACACATCCTGCGTGGCGACAAAATTTGCGATTTTTTTCGCAAACGTTTTTGCGAACTTGTTGGCAAATTATTTTGCATGTATAGCTAATACATCACACATCGAGCTAATATTTAAGCTGTAATAACATAGAAGAATAAGAGGATGGTTTCAAGTGAGGGAGCTAAAGATTGTGAGGGGGCTAGGCGACCAAGCCCGAGCGAACGAAGCGAGAGAGGGGAAGGTTTGGGGTGGCTGTTCCCCTTCCAAAGTAGGGAGCGTAATGTTTTAAGGGTTGTCTGTCTCATTTTGTAGCCAAATGACTGGGATACCTTTAGCTCCTAGGATCCCATTTTCTTAGCTTCATGGGTCCTGACTTTGCCCAACGATGATGCACAGTATTCACAAAGCCCATCAAAGCGTTGTCAGTGAGACAGCTTTTGTGTCTTCCAAATTTTTCTTTTCTCTATTCCTTCTTTTTTAATCAAACCTCCTTGAGAAATAATCAAATCATTCGAACACAAACGTTAGAACATAAACCGATAGATCATTAAATAGAAAAATTAATGGAAAATTAATATAATCTCCCATCTATTAATGCCATAGATGGGATTCGAACCAAAGCCCTATGGTTTGAGACGAGCGTCAGAACCAGTATGTCACGCCGCATTCATCTTTGCTTAAAATTGTATTCTTCATCGTGTAAAACTTTGTGTCTAAACAGAATTACATAAAGTGTCACTTGTGACTTTTGAAAAGTTACACTTCCCCTTTACTGTGTGGCCACTAGTGCATGACTTCATTGTTCGTTCATAATGATCTTCACACATAATGCTAGCCAAGTAGACTAACGATCTTTCAAATGTCTTTACTGGACACTCCTCCAAGATTGCAGACATTCAAAGGAAAGTAAAAAGAAAACAATGGAATGCTATGGGGAGCTTCATGAATGTAATGTATTACGCAGCAAAGGAAAAAAATCAATATACATGAATATACAAAACTTAAAATAATAACAAAGATGAATAATCTAAATGATAAACTTACGGATTGAACACTCCATTCAGATCCATTAACATTATGGCTCTGGACTGAAGGTCCCAAAACAAACAAATCTGAACCTATGAGCTAAAACTTAGAAACTTGGTATACATTTATAGGAAAATTATTTTCATATTTGACCCAATGGCTACTGAATACTTTAATTCCCATAGACTTTGTGCAGGACTACCCAGTTCCAGAAGTCAATGGGTTAAGTAAGGTTATGCAAAACGTACTGTGAAATCCGATGAAATCAGGACTATTATAAGAGAGCATATCATGAAACTTATTCTTCAGCTCTCGCTGTCGAATCATGCCCTTATACAAAATCTACCGAATGGCAAGACATTTTTTTATCTCCTAATCTAACCACGTTTGCATTATTTACAAAAGTACATCTTCCGAATATTGCAATAAAGTGATGGGTGACTTTTACGCCTAAAGTAGCTCATAGAAAATGTTTTTCGCTTTTTTTGTTTACTTATGTTCATTGTCATTCATTTCTAATCCCAGTTATTAAAAACTGGTATCATCATTTAGTTGCGAATGTCTATTTTTATGTATGGTATTCTACTCACAATATGGGACAAAGGCGCTATACAAATCCAAGTATTATCATCATTATTGGATCAGGATTCAGCAATATATTAACCAAATTCAATACGAGTTATCAATTAGCATTAATTATTTGTAAATTATTAAACCTCAGTGAAAGCGTGACTATTTGCAAATGCTTTCAAAGATGTTGCGAATACCTTGCGGTGATCGTTTTTTTTTGTCTATGGAATCGCGACATATTGCGAGGACGTTAAAATAATTCAAATTTCTAATTTTAAGGAAAACGCTTGCAACTGTGACTGTTACGATTTATAAATCGCAAAGATTCTTGAACATTGAAACGAATATATATTGCGAATATCATTGTGAATACTTCCGAAGATTTTGGATTGTGTAATATGAGACTATGCAATTTACATACTTATGGGTTTTTATTCACGATGAAGTTGCGACATATCGCAAAGTCGTTAAAAGAATTTACGACTGCTTTCCATCATTTGTCAACCTGTTTTGGAACTTTGCGACGACCTCCGTCAAGTTGGTTACAAAATAATTATAACGAATCAAATGCAAACAATTCTTGCAACAGTTTGCGATTCGTAAGGAACTAGTAATTTCTTACAAATTTGTTAAACATGTTAGAAATTTGAAAATTTCGCAATTGGCTTTTGTGAATATACGAAGAAGGCGAACACTACGAACAAGTCGATACTGCATGCTAAAATCGCAATGGTCCGCAATTAAAATCATAATGGTTCGCCAAAGAGGGGCAAAGTACCGATATAATATGTAAGCAGTGTGTGTTTTCTTTCCCTGACTGATTGAGTGATCATTGTCACCTTGACTTTCATACCGGGGCCTGCTTTCCCGGGGGAGATCGGGGATATTGTCACCTTGACTTTCATACCGGGGCCTGCTTTCCCGGGGGAGATCGGGGATATTGTCACCTTGACTTTCATACCGGGGCCTGCTTTCCCGGGGGAGATCGGGCATTTTGTCGTGATGATAGTGAGTGTATATGAGCTGATGACTCTTCTCACACCAAAGACACACATTTTTAAGGCCAACTCACACCTTTACGTTTTTAGCCTGCACCGACCCATCGTTTTTTTTTTAAATTTAATAACGCTCATCGGGCGTACAGTATACGTTGATCAGACAGAGGACCGACGTTCGGCTTGCGATCAAGGGCCGTACGTCGAGCGTCGGTCCACCGTATCACCTGCATCTTTGTGCCCAATTGCATAAAAAGTTGCGTTTAAACGCAAGTCAGAAAATTTAACGCAACTTCTTTTTCAACCAATCAGGAGCGCGTATGTAGGACTTGCGTTTAATTTTCTGTGTTGCGTTTAAACGCAACTTTTTATGCAATAGGGCCCTGGGCCCTATTGCACAAATTGTAAAAAAAAACGCTTGTAAAAAAATTGTTAAAAAAACGCTTGGCCGATGCAGACTAAAACGCAAAGGTGTGAGTCGGCCTTTACACTCGTTACATCAATCTATCGTCTGGAGACTAAATTATACTACGGGTTTGGAAATTAACACCTACGACAAGTAGTTTCACCTCACGTATTGAACGACAACATTACTTAAGAGAGGACGTACAATCTTGAGTTTAGCAACGATCTATTTTGTGTATAGCGATGGCTTTGCGTAGAGCGATGGTCATAAACTAAAGATTGCTGACTCTTGTCTTACAACCCGAGGGTCGTAGGTTTGACTCCAACGCATAGCATTAAAGGGGAATTACACCCAGGAAATAATGTACGGTCAGTAAATAAAGAAAAATAAGATGAACAAGCTGTGAAAATTTGAGCAAAATCGGATAATCCATTCAAAAGTTATGAATTTTCTAAGTTATCATTTCCACCTGTGCTGGGCATCCTTAAATTGGCAACGGTATAGCCAATTAGCATAATCTGTGATGTCATTCATGGAGAATTCCTCATTCACTTTATATATAAATTTATTGAAAATGGATAAATATGTTTCAAATGAGGAATCAACACCGTTATTTCTGGAATGCCTGCAGAATTGATTTGGCTATAATATATTTAAACGAAAAAACAAAATTTTGTCTACTTTTCTGGAAAAAGAGGAAAATGTGAAAAATGCGTTGGCAGCCATTTTGTACCTGTACGTTTGCCAGTTTGAGGAGCCCATGAGGGGTGTAAATCAAAACTTTGAAAATTCATAACTTTTGATTGGATTATCCGATTTTGCTCAAATTTTCACAGTTTGTTCATCTTATTTTTCTCCATTTAATGATAGCAATTTAATGTCTGAGTGTAGTTCCCTTTTAATTTCCTTCATCAAGAAAATTATCCGCATTTTGCTGCACTCTACTCTGGAGTGAATGGGGACCGATCGAAAGCGATCATACATTGAACCCTAAAGCGCCCCGCTAAAATACTCCCTATTAGGAAGTGGTCTAAAGAGATATTGGGTAGACACATGAAAATTCAATAGGAGCCTTTTTTCCCCGTGACTTTACGTTTGGATGAATAGCTTTCTAACACAAAATGAGTTTTTGGTTTTAATCTGAAATTACAGATATTGGTGTCTGCTGCATTAAATTCTATTATTATTATTATTATTATTATCATTATATTCTTATGAACAAGTAGTCACTAAAATACGTTTACTCGTACAGACACACATTAATTCTATTATAGTTTGAAACTTTCCAAATATGAAACTGCCAGTTATTTTTCATTTACCCTGTCGGAAATAACGAACACAAGTTTAATAATCACATCCACATTTATCTCCTGGACTCCTGGGAATATTTAAATACAATCTATAGAACCTCTCGACTTTCTTGGTAAGTTCAGATATCTTCTCATTTCAGTTGGAAACCATTCTGGACAGGTAGATACACCTGTATGATATGAGGATGTGATGGATGATTGACAGGAGCGATACGGGTCGAACTATACGATCAGACCGAGACCATACCTCACATGCCATTCACTTCAACACGATTAACATGGATGAACATGGTTTACCAGTCAACTTTGCATGTGCATCGGCAAAACAACGTGAACAAATTGAAGCGAATTTCCAACATCGCTTTAGACGTTTTAACAAATTGGCACAAGAAGTGGAGACGTCTTATGCCTCAGTCACATTGTCTGATCTGAAAGAAAAAAAGCCCAAAATCTCTAGTTTTATTTGCCGAAATATGAAATCGGCCAGAATCTATAAGAACAGCCGAACAATGATATGTGCAAGGTCGAGGAAAATTAATTTGAAGAAAATTTTTAGAAAAAGAAAACTCAGCGGATACAGTAGAGTGACATTTATAGCAAGTTAGTTGGAGGCGTTTTGTGCCTAATTGCATGATTCGATGAAAGGTGTTTCCACATGTACATGCAGATAAAATGTCTCCTACAATTGGTAGTAAATGTAAAACATACCACACTTGACAAGTTATGACCCCCATCTACCTGTATAACCACAATATAAGAGTAACAAAACTAGAAAGATAAACCATCGCGATTGCCACCTTGGACTATAATGCACCACCAAGGTCTAGTTTCGAAAATAAATCTCCATGGCAATTGGATGATGGGAGCTATCATGGAGTGAGTTGTCACGTTAAAAGAGTTTTATTATTCTCATCTCTCGTCACGTGGTGTGATATCTCAAGGGCTGTTCACACACAAATCATATCTATTTTATTTTGTATATTTCTTTGGCCATCTTGATCGAAGCTTGGTAATTTTAATGAAAGCTTGATAATATTTATTACATTATTTATTACTAGTAAATGACATTAAATGCTCTAATTGTCATTGTGCTCATCATCATCATCATTATTATTATTTTGTATCATTTTTTAAAGATATATATTTTTTTCATTGTTGATGATATACTAAATCACTAACAGCAGTTTCACTACCAATACAACTATTGTTTTGTATCTTTCTTCAAAACTTTATTTAAGGTGGAAAATGGATGTCAATGGACCTGCACAACGATTACTACAGAAAAGGGTAAAGAAGATCCAAATGTGGAGGGGGGGGGGGGGCGAACTAAAGGGTCAACGCACTGAGGGCCGCGCATCTTCAATTTTTGCCGAGGAAGTGTCTTTGTGGAGATGTAGACGCCGTTTTGTCTTTTCAAACCATTTGAAAATCATTTCAATGATTTCAGGATTGGGAAGAATCTCTGATGCCCTTATTGACAAATTCCGGATCCCATCCGCCCCTGAAATGTATAAGACAACTTATTAAAACTATCTATCGACATTGGTAGCTAAGGACCAGACATACTGAGCACACAAGTGTTTTGAGTACGTAACTGTTTTATACAAGTATTACAGACAAATCAAATCTTCTTTAACTCATCTAATTCAACTGTCAATGTGATGATTTATGAAGCCTTAAAAATATGGTTTTATCATATGCCATTAAATGAAGAAAAAAAACATACTGCATGCAATAATAAATCAACAGATGGCGCTTTTTCCAAAAGGATAAAATGATTAATGGAGTGGCCCCATGTATTTACTATGGAAGGAGATTGGTAGGTAGAGAGAGACGGATATAGAGGGAGAGAGAGGAGGAAGAGAGAGAGAGAGAGAGAGAGAGAGAGAGAGAGACGAATTGATCAACTGGAAAACCTAAACAAACGGATAAAATCAAACTATTGATAGAGGAGTCATTAATTGAAAACAAAGAATGCAAGAATAATGAAGGAATATGTAATAACATATTCATGAAATAGAAACGGAGAAATGGGTGCATGGGGAAAGGGGGGGGGGGCTGGATATTGATGGTGGTAAATACTCTATTGTACATTTAGCTACATATATAGACATATTCAAAAAGATCCTTGATTTGTAAAACATTCATTTATTGTGTGATCAAAAACAACAAAAAAAACACACAAAATGTTTGCTGTTTGCCAACAACACTAATGGCAATCATTGTGAATAAATTGCAAAATCTTGCTCACAAAGAGATTCCACTAACAAGTATAGTATCAGGGGAAAGTGTGTTCATTCAATCTCATAGACAGAAATAACTTAGATGAAAAATAGTGATTTTGACAAATAAATCAAATAACAAACCAATGTAACAATGTGTATGGTAAATACGTTAATTTATCTCAACACTTGTGATGGAATCAATATCTACAGAAAGAATTAATGAATTACTCTCTGGAGATATTTAATGTTTTCACCAAAAAAAATAATTACTCAATGGATTTTGCTGGTTCACACAATATAATAATAAATTTTATACTGTATCGAAATATTTTGTTTAAATAGTTATTATCAATAATATATATGCACAATATTCCATACACATTGAATGTTTCTTTCCAATTCGCACTGGCTAAGAAGGGCAGTAAAATAAGTAGATGAATACGTAATTGCTGGCTTTTACATACTGATGTCATATATTTCACACAAAGAATGAAACCTTCAGGTAGTGCGTAAATTAATTGTCATTATGAGAAACATCAATCTATACAATTTATAAAAAGCGAAATACCATTTCACAATTATATTTGTAATTTTTAATTGTACCTAATAGTTTCATGATTTTTGTTTATCAATGAGAAAGTCCGATACTTTTGCCAGCGTAACAAACTCATCATGGACATATATTTCTGTAGCTCTAACCTATACAAAAAAATTGCAGCGATTGCTAATCAGAAGACAACTTGCATGTATGTCTAACAAAGACGCAGGTACACAAATATACCAACTATTCTGGAATATGCACGAGGCAAAATTAAAATATGAATAATGAAAACAGTCAACAATACAATACAAAAGTGAGAGAAAAGATGACTATAATAAGCATGCTTTCATCCGTTCGCTTGTGATGACAGCCTTCGATTCACATAAAGATACACCTCATGTATATTCTGCAATGGTTGGATTCTATGGACATATAAAACATACAAATGAACATTATATCAACAAATTATACGAGTATGTAATATTAGGCAAATTGTGCTTCTTTCTTTCCTGAATATCGTTTAATAACACATAGATAAGAATTACTGTATTCATTGCAAGCTTAAAACAGATAAGTCATCATAACAAAAAGAACCCTACATGACAGGCAAGCAATTATATGCTATCTATATCCAACAACTGAAATAATAGCACAATATCAAAATCATCACATAACGAAATACCTAATAATAACTTACTAATAACTATGGACTAAATATAAAAACACATTGCATCATTAATATATTTTGGAAGAAAATTAACACAAATACTAGAATAATATCAAGAATGTAAAAAAAAAACTACAAAAATAAATTTTGGGTTTCAAATGCAAATCAATCTGGATATATACATACAAATTCCTTGAATATTTTGAACAAAACACCTATGTTACTATAAGAAATACACAAATTCAATTTCCTATGCTATACTATTAATTTCAGCTCATATAATTTTATAATTACATATTCTATCGCAAAATCTGAGTAAAAATTGCATATCTAAAATCCATTCCTTTTTGACAATATGTATTCAATTGTATCAATAAAACACTTTTCATCTCTATTCACTCATACATGTAACTAATGCTCGCAACTTATTTTATTATTAAGATTAAACACAAAATGGGCTTCACATACAATGTTAATATGTGAGCAACGAACAATGTCCCAATCTATACCTCAGTGTGCCAAATATAAATAAAAACCAGAGTTAGTTGTTGAATTATTTTTTTAATTAATGTACTAAAATGCATGTAAAAGTGAATGTTTGGCCCCCCCCAAATTATGATCTTGTACAAAAATGATTGATTCAAATCTATCCTTTGTTTCCCTCCATCACTTCAGCAGGTTTATTTTTCACTCATAATACATTTGAACTTATCATAGTAGAGAGGAAAATGCATGCTGTACACTGGGATACAAATGTATCCAAGAACATAAACAATAGCGCGACCGCTGATTGGTCAACGGCAACAACCAATCACAGCACTAGGAACACACACCCGATCGCCCCGGGCCGCTCCCGAGGCAATATAAGGCGCGCGCAGCGTAGCCTGTCTTCATATAGTTTGATAAAGGCTAGCAGTATATAGCAGCCGAAACGTCACTATACTAACGTTCTACGTTTGCACATCGTGAGACAACTGATCAACTTTCTTCAATTATAAACCAAGTCTAATGCAACCAATTTAAAGATGATTAGATTAATTAAAATGGTTTATATGGAATGATAAAGAACAACAAAGAAGCAAATTTGCTAAGTTATCAATATTTGAAATAGATCTCTATAAAATTGATGGCACATACATGTAGATATTGCACATGAAAACATTAAGAATGGTCAGGAATTATATTCATATATCATTTTACACTTGCTGAACAATGCTTTTTGCACATAAATCTTAGGAATGACAATTTGGGAGGATGAAACAACAAAATTCACCAAAGATGTAAAAATATAGTACTGTGTACAAGCTATTCTTTTTACATGGAATATTAAACAAGGCATAAAATACCACATTTTTACAATTAGATCTCATTCCTTATTGATTTAATTGCTACAGTCATTGAATTAAATTCCCTACAAATATCTTTTTACAGATTTTCTTTAATGTATAAGCATTCTGTTGTAAGAGGAGTAATCTCCTCTTTCTACAATATTCAACTTGATTTTGAAAAATCTGAAGTACTAATTAAAAATACAAGAATGATAAGATAAAGAAAAACAAAACAAAACAAATGCACACTAAGTGTTATGCTACATTTAAACTATTTTCCACGAGGTGGTGGTGGGCCTGTTTGCCTGAAACGAAAAGGGCTATGGTATTTTGGCGCATTTTCCTCCTCGCTCACACCTTGTTTGGTGTGTCAAGTGTTGCCCATACCATCGTCCCTCTACATCATCTCACAACCATCTTGCTTTGTCCTTGGCAGGCTGTAACAATGCTGCTGTAGCAATCAAGAACATTGAAGTGTTATTATAGCTTAACCAAAATCTTGAATTATGTATAAAAACACAAAAATTAATTGATATCCCTTAATCTGAAACCCCTTCCTTAAAAAAACTGTTTTGATTTCATCTTTGCAATTTGAAAAGAAAAATTTACGACATCATGATGAAAGTTTGAACATTTTAATATCCCTGAAACCCTTCTTATGAATTCCAATATCTAAAAAGACATATTTACCAACCGACCGTGGAAAACAAGCACATATTGCACATACCAGTGAAAAAATATATAATTTTCACTTTTGCTGTCAGCTGCTGAATGATTAAACATCCTCTTAAAAGTCATCAAATATCATCTTGTTTAAATATATATTCTTCATCAATAAATATAGAGTTACAATTGCAAAATAACTGTTTTAATTGTATAGAAATATGTATATGTTTGAGCGAGATGCAATGTCATTTTTATGATAGAATCCAAAATAAGGTCCGTTAAATATCTTTGGGGGTGTTACTAGAAAGTTAAGATCAACTGCAAATGAGTTGCAAGTTGAAATGTAAGCTTTCCTTCGCACATGGCCTACGCTTTAATTTGAGTGAATCGATCAAGAGTAACTTGCGATTGATCGCAACTTTCTAGAAACACAAAAACACAAAATACAAAAGTATTCACAGGCAGTCAAATTTTGTGAACTTTGTGAGGAAACAATACATATGTATGTGGTGGTCATTGTGAATAAAATACATTCAATCAAGTAAACAAATCTAAAAAAAAAAACTGTAACAACAACTGGTCTTGGTTCCTGTGCTGAATGATTGAGAATCTTACAACTATAAAACTCAATAATGTATTCCAGTCTTTCTTAAACTTATTATAAACTTTAAAAACAACTTGGTGAGACATCACCAAGGGCCCCGTAACATAAAACTTTCCGATCGATCGTACAATTGACATCAATCGCAAGTCTATGGGAAATCATGTACTAAAGTTTGCAATTGATTGCAAACTTGTTTTATGTCATGCACAATAATTGTTAATCCTTTCCGCAAAAGTCTCTGGACAAGAAACTCTCTGGTTTCCCATGGTGAGTAAAAACAATCATTTTGCTTATTTTTTATACATGGCAGATCTTATAAACATAAACTTCCCAATACACACTGGAGTCATTCTCACAAATTAAATCTAGTTTTATCATAGTTGAATGAGGATGGCCAAAGTCACTTCACGTTTCCAATCGATCAGTACTTGCACCTTGCTATATGTAATATCACATTGTCATAGGGACAACATGCAATATATTTAGGAGAATGCTTGGTACAGAAGTGACCCCATTAAAAGTCTATTCTCAAATTTGCAATCTTTAAACAGACTCCTCTTCATCTGAGCAGAGAACAGTCTCTCTACAGCCATCGAGGATGAGTCTACCCGTATTCATGTCACAAAGCACACCAGAATCTAGACTAGTGGGACTGATCAGAACCTTTCCCTCAGTGAATCGTCTTAAAGCTATCAGGGATGGGTACTTGCTCATATCAGGGGAGAGGTCCGATGTATCAAACGTGTCGCTGCGGGTAAAGTCTTTCATCATATGATGGCGCTCTTCGTCTGAGATGTCTTCGCACAAGCATGAGTCGTTGCTACTCTCGACGCTTTCGCTGCTTCCGTCTTTGCCTGCCGCAGAGTTGAATAACCTCAAGGCATCTTGTTGAGGGCACTCTAGATTTAGCTCCGTCAATATGGGAGTCTCCTTGATGCCGTGCATGTTTTCTAAAGACCCTGCGACACCTGAATACGGATTTATATCTTGATGCGCTTCCTGTATGTGTAATGCACTGTGGGTAAGAGTCTCATCGTCTGCCGTTACATTGCCAGCGTAATACGCTCGATTGTCGACATTGCGTCCCAAAGTCACCACATCTGGAGGAATCCACGACGGTCGTGGTGTATGCTTCTGATGGTTCAAACTGTTGAGGCTAACACTGACTGGCATCATCCGTTTACAGGGACTAACTTTCAAACTGAGATTCTGCGTGCTTCTGCTCTGTAGTGCCACTCCTGTTGGGATCCTAAGCATGGGCGTGGCCAAAAAGCCATCCTCGACTGATTTCTGATTGGCTGGCTCCAGCATGGGACTGTCTTCGACCTCTAGATCCTCGCTGCTGTCATCGGAGCTAGAGTCCTCATAGCAGTAGCATTGTTGCTTCTCAGCATCAAACTCCATATAGCAGACATTCTCTTCCATCATCTCCTCCAGTTTGTTGCGTATCTCGGTGAACCCGGGTCTCACCTCTGGATCATCACACCATGTCGACTCCATCAGACTGAATCTACAAACATGAATGGAATTTTAAGTGAAATCAATTGGAAACGGAAGTGAAATCTAAATCTAAATTATTTTTGATGGATGTCATAAAAGGATATAATTGCATAAAATTCAAAGTGAAATAGAAATTGTTGAGATTTTATTAATAGCAATGAAGAAACATAGCATTCAAGCTGGAACTGGAAATGAAATGCTTGATTGATGAATATTGTAAAGACCATCGTAGGTTTATTTATTTGAATAATTTTGTTTAGCATAGATAGTACCTCCATTAAGATCATGTCAGAAATCACAGATGGCAATTAACAACTATTTGCTCACTATAAATCACAGAATGATAATTCACTAAGTTGTAACCCAAGTTTCAAAGTAATTGTATGAGAATAACTTTAATGAACAGGCATAGTCATTTGAAAGTAAATACTTTTAATTTGAATACTAAATGAGTCACTTACATTTGAGGAGAGCAATTGTCAGGTTTCTCCATGCGGTAGCCTCCTTTCAGAAGTTTAGGCATATCTTTATTTGAGATGCCAGGGTAAGGTGCAGCACCCAAAGTCACGATTTCAAACAACACAACACCATATGACCATCTGCAGAAGTGAAACAAAGACAAAACAAAGAAAGGTATTTTGGGGATTGTATTTTTTTTTAAATTTGGCATCTAATGCTAGCTTGCAATGTCCCAATCCAACCTTGCATTGCACATATTAATTCCTTTCATTCTATAATGTGTCTGTCAAAGAGAACTTTTGTGATTGTTGGCAGTTTTATTTACATTCAATTGAGATATAAAATAATGAATAATCATAACAACACAATTTTCTTATACACATGTAGTGCAAATTACTTTTCTAGCAGAAGTCTAAAATAACTCTACAATTAATGGAGAATTGTTACCCAAGTTTAAACACAGTAGCTTTGAGGTGCTTACATATTTGAAGGAAAAAATACTCAAGCAAAGTACCTATACACCACATCAGGGTTTAGTGTAGCAAGATATGGATGCATTCCTAAGGAAATCAATGAAAGACTAGTACCTTTACTACTTTGTCAAGCTTTTTCATAGAAGAGTAAAATTAATGATTGAGATATGAATGTGTTTTATTCTTACATGTCACCCTTGGTGGTAAAGATCTGATCGTAGATTGCTTCAAGAGACATCCATTTGACAGGTAACTTGCCTCCTCGTCGATTCACGTACACCTTGTCGTCGTAAACGTACCGTGTCAAACCGAAATCACCAATCTTCACGTTCTTATCATCAGCTACCATTACATTCCTGGCAGCTAGATCACGATGGACAAAGCCTTTCTGAGAAATGTACTCCTGTGTTGGGGAAAGTGTGCAGAAACTTTGAAAATGAGTTCCTAGAATAGTAATTTAAAATAGTTTGGCATTGATTTATACATGTATATGCCAGCAGCAATTAAGTAGATAATAAGCTGTTATAAAAATGATTGCTGCACACAGAAACTGTAATAATTATACCGGAGAATCATCCATGAGCAATACTACTTATGATTGAAATAATAATAGTTACAATGAAAACATGAATGACTATTCACAAATCTAATCCATGACAAATATGATTTTGATATATTCTGTGTTACATGTACAAGAAATAATCTAAAATCAAATAAGAGTCCTCAATGGAAAATAGTAATCTTGACAAATTCAAACTATTTTATAAATTGTATAGATTTCTGTAACATGCATCTTAACCATTTAGCATCTGAAAAGCATGAAACCATCCCTCCATTTACTCATTAAACCACCCTAAACCACCTGTCATTTTCATCGGGGCTTTTGTATCCATGGTAACCATTCTCATGGGGCTATGAAAGATAAAATAAGAATGAGTGCAATCATTATGTTCCTAAGAAAACAATCCTACCAAGCAAACTATTTTCATTGTTCAGAACTATTTCATATTGTCCATAAAGATAAAGACAGGTAGCAATAGTACTACACCTTCCAGTGGGTAATAGGGCATTTATATACAATCTCCAGTTGCTAATGGGTCAACAATGGCTCTAAATAAAGTTATCTAGCTGATGAATCGCCATAATTTATCATACACGATTATAAACACTAAACCAAATTTGCTCTCACCATGCCCATAGCAATCTGTCTTGCAAAAGAAAGCAGGTCCAGGGGCCTGAGGGCATCTTTACATGGAGTGCGTGGAGCTCGGCCGGTCTTGAACTGATCAAATAACTAGGGAAAACAGGAGAGAAACTGCATTTTACAGAGGAACTATACTGCACACTGACATATATTCTTTGTTTGGATAAAATAATCATATCCAATATTATACAGCCCTAAAACTGTATATCCTCTCCTTGGATACGAGTCTCCTCTATTTGAATTGAATTGAATAGAACATTTATTTCCTTTTTCAAAACAAATGATAAACATAGGAAAATATAAGATAACATAGTTAAAATTAAAGGAGGCAAAGACCCTAAATGAAAATAAGCAAGCTAAATCTGCTCCAATGAAGTCTTGAAATGCATATAAATGTACAAGACTGATATTCAAGACTGATATCACACTTTCTAAAGCTGTAGTACATTTAGCATTATTACTTAAGTTAGAAAGAACTTTAAAATGACGCATGAGGAGAGCTATCTGTGGTAAACAAAGTGGTACATTTGACAAATCGTGTACTGTATAAATTACTTTTTGGTTCAAATATGTTAATACATCAACAAGTTTGTTCTGGTTGACAAGCTTATGCAAGATGGTATTTATATCTTTATGCATAATTAAGGGCCTAAAATATTTTATAACCCCTTTTCAAGCATAAGATCATTAAAAGAATTATTTTAGGTTGTCATCACTGCTCCTTATTATCTACCTGTGGACGTCTGGACCTGAGGAAGTGAAGCAAGTCTCCAAAGTAGCAATGCTCCACCAGGAGACATATAGGATCCTGGATAGTACAGCAACCAAGAAGACTCACAACGTTTGGATGATAGCCTAGCTCCTTCATCAGCTCAATCTCTCTCAAGAACTCCTGCTTCTGAGTGTCCTCTGCAAACTCTGTGAACGGAGAGGAAGAAAGAAAATCCGAATAAAACAAGAAAATATAGAAGAATGCCTTTGGCACCACCTTACGGTCGCAGAGGCATAACAAAAGCCCAATAAAATGAAACAATAACAAGAAACAGTAAAAAAAAAAAGAAAAAAAAACAGAAATAAGGAGAGAGAGAGAGAAAGAGTGAGAGAAAGAAGGAACAAAGACAAAAGAAAGGAAGAAATAAAGAGTGAAAGAAGGAAAGGAAAGCAGAAAGAATTTGGAAAGACAGAGCAAAAAAAAAAGAAAAGAATAGAGAAACACGGGAAGACAAGAAAAGGCAAGAATGAAAGAATGAAACAGAAAGGAAGAAAGGAAGAAAGAAAACTATAAAGAAGGAAAGAGATAAAAATATGATATCCTCACTTTCACATAAAGTTTGTTTGAAGGGTAGGCTTTTTACTACCACTGAACAACATACACATCATGCTTACAGAAATCCAATAAAGGTAGATATCAAATGCAATATGCTGCCCTCTATTGTGACAAATGTGGAAAAGTCTTGATAAAATTTTCTCACGTAGGTACCAGTTTAGTGAAGAGTTTAGTGAAGAGTTTATCAGATGTTTAGCTCATTTGGGTATGATTACAAATACTGTTAATTCTGGAAGCAATTCTTAAAGGGGAACTTCACCCAGACATTTGAGTGCGCTCAGTTGATGAAGAAAAATACAGTGGTCAAACTGTGAAAATTTGAGCAAAATCCGATTATCCATTCAAAAGTTATGAATTTTCAAAGTTTTGATTTAAACCCCTCATGGGCTCCTCAAATTGGCACCGTACAGGAACAAAATGGCTGCCAACATGGAGAACTCTCCATTCACTTTGTACACAGAATTTCACATTTTCCTCTTTTTCCAGAAAAGTAGACAAAATTATGTTTTTTCAGTTACATATATTATAGCCACATCAATTCTGCAAGCATTCCAGAAAGAACGGTGCTGATTCATCACTTGAAATATCATAGTGATCCATTTTCAATAAATTTATATACAAAGTGCATAAGGAGTTCTCCATGTATGACATCACATATTATGCTAATTGGCTATACGTTGCCAATTTAAGGATGGCCAGCACAAGTGGAAATAATAACTTTAAAAATTCATAACTTTTGAACAGATAATCCGATTTTGCTCAAATTTTCACAGTTTGTTCATCTGATTTGTCTTTATTTACTGACAGTACATTATTGTCTGGGTGTAATTCCCCTTTAAATGAGTACTCTCTCAAAGAGTATAGGTGTTGTCCTGAAAGTGTGGCATGTGGTGTGGCCGGTTGTGAGAAAAATAAATTCCTTACCACGGAATACTTTTCCTGGTATCGCATCACAATTTGCTATGTATTTTACCATGATTGCGACACAAAAGATAATTTGTATAGCAACTTTTTCACATATAACTGCACAGTAAAGTTTTGGAAATGATTCCTCAATGTCTAGAACTGCTAATCAATTGAGAAAACTAAATTTATTCCCAGCATTACATATACATGGATGGGGGCGTAGTCACTAATTTCATTAGTGTTAATGCTGCACTCTAAAAACTTCTTAGGGAACCTGAAGTTATTACTTCTTTTGGAAAAGAATTCCATTGGGTGTAGAGTCATTATTATTTATTAATAGTGATCTGTAGATATTTTTCTCCAGAATTGATAGCTATACTCACTATGAAGCATCTTGACAGCTACCACCGTGTGTTCTCCATGCGTTGCCTCTCTGGGTACGATAGCAGACAGTGAGGACTGATGACTCCAGATCCGTCCGACCACTAGCCCCTTCAACACCTGACCAAACGCCCCTTCACCTAGCACATCACCGACCTTGATACGAGCTGGACTGATCTCCCATCGATCCAGCACGTCTGGCTTCACTTGGGAGCTGCATCAAAGGTTCAAACAGGTAACAACTTCATCATTCAAAGAAGTATCTTGGGAGATGGGTTTAAAGCTCTCAATCCCTCAGTCGCATTTTTGGCATCATTGAACACTGTTCACAAGGAAGAGTGAATCTGCTCTTGTTTCATTATATACTGCCATCTACTGTTGAGTTATGTACCATTGAAAAGCTAGAGAGTGCAGCTTTCCAATGAATATCAACCCAAATATATATATTTTTGCATCTGATAAACAAGTTTGTCAATGACATATTATTGAAGATAACATCATATTTGTTGGTAAGTATGTTATGTGCCAACAAAATATATTTACAAGTATTCAAAAGTATGAAACCAGATGTAAAGTGAAAAGCTCTTACGTGGTTAGCAGTGCTGGATAAGAGGGTGATGAGTAGATATTTGGAATGCTTTCTTCATCCCTGGACAGATTAGCCTTTGAGATACTCCTATGTCGTCTGTAGATACAGGTCCCACAGCATGTGATGAACCCTAGGAAGAGGACTAGGGCTAGAGGTCCAACGATGTACAGACTCAGCTTGTGTAATGGTAGTCTGGTTGGCGGGTACGGGATGGTTACTACGTAGGACTTGGCTGTCGTGTGCACTCTTCTTGTTGCTACCGTTGGAAACACTCCTGAGAGTGGAGGTAAAAAGAAGTAAGAAGTTCAATCATACTCACTCTGAGCAGAAGGAACAAAGGACTGGGACAAAGTAAATGACATCGTTCAAGCATTCACAATAGCTTCATGATAAAAAAGAAATCCCCAGGTGTGATTCTTGGGCAACATTTTTACACAGAATAAGAAGTATATGACAGTTTGTTTTGTGTCCATCTAGCTATTGTTAATGCTTGAATGGAGGTTGTTCCCTTTGTCCCAGGCGTTTGTCCCTTCTGCTCACAGTGATTTGAAACAGTTTGGATATTACGAGCATTGAATTCATCAATTGAAGGATATAATAACACAATGAAACTGCCTCCATCAAACTATAATGGAGATCACACATGCGACTACAGATGCTGTGAAAATGATGAAAGCATGGGGAAAGGGGTATTCTTATACAATTATTTGACATGTTGGGATAGTTTAAATCTGAACGCTAGAGCACTTTGGCAGTCTTACGTTGGGTCTAATAACCCAGATGCTGCAGTCTTGAATCCCACACAGTTGTATTGATATATTTTTCTTTCACAACTCAGTTCCACAAGGCACTAAAAATGGACATGGGGCACTTAAAACTTTGAATTTGGCATTGAACATAGCCAATATTATACATATATATTCAGTAATTACAAATACTACCATTGAGAAATCTGCATCAATTTAAAGGGTGATTATGCTGAAAATGTGACTGAAAAATGCAATCGGATCGATAAGTGCATAAATGTATTGGGGCTCTTTGAACAGTCATAGGGGGTGTTGCTAGAAAGTTGCAATAGATTGAAAATCGACTGCAAATCTGTTGCAAATTAAAACATAATTTGATTTGCGCATAATCTGCACTTCTAACAAGAAGAACACGTAGCAATGATTTCGATTGGTGCATGCCAATCAACTGCAACTTGCAATCACTTGCAGATTTCTCTCAACTCTCTCATACACTGACAAGGAATTACATAGATACATAATATAATTATTATAATCATTGATATAAATGCTTCCAAAATATTGATTCATCGACTATTAAAACCAAATTAAGCTTGAATCCTCATGATAATGATCAGTTGATTATAGAAATAAAAGCCAATGATTATTACCTGTGTGAAAAAGGTTGCCATTAGGATGTTTTCCAATTGATGGCGAATCTGCCTCCATCTTGTAATTATGATAATAACCAATTATCTGTGAGTATAATAAAAGGGTATTATTAACCGTATCAGACATCTGAGCCATGTGATTTTTCCACTTTATTGCCCCGTAAAAGACAGAGCGGTCAATAAATTACTTTATTGCCCGCTGTCAAATGTCTATAGGATTTTGCGTGTAAAAACAGCGGGCAATAAATTCACATGCGAAATACGCGAACCGCGATCTCGTGAGCGCAGTTTTTGTGCATTGAGCTCGCGACGTGCTTTGTGGACATCAGATTGTAAACAAACATGGAAGCGGCCAGTTCGAAGAATTAAGTTTGCTTCGTTCGATGACAACGAATTCGATGGAATTTTACAAGATATGAATGCTAACAATAGTAAGAAGGCAACAAAACAAACAGCAAATATTCTAAAGAAAAATCTTCGGCTTAATCTGGAAACGTCAAAGTAATTTCATCAAGCAAGAAATGTTGGTAAAGTTACCCTATTATTTCATGGATTTTTTGTTCGCTCTAGATGTCTGATTTGGTTAATAATAACAATATGGACCATCTCTTTCGTGAGACACAACATTTATGGCCCTGAGTAGAGTCGTATTGCCCTCGTCTTTGACTCGGGCAATACAATTCTTCTCAGGGCCATGAATGTTGTGTCTCCCTCAAGGCTAGTCCATATTGTATTATTATGGACTAACATTCAACTCCTTCTTGCTGAAATGGCAGTCAAATGTCAGCATTGAGGAAGGATCAACAAACTTTAGGTTCAATATAAACAACAACAGGGTGGTTTAGGGATAGTTCACACCAGAATTTTCTTGCTTCCATTAGAACTTAGATAATATTTCTAAATGAATAAACAGGAATATTCCCGAAAAATGTCAGGGAGCGAGTTGCAAATCTGAAATCAATTTGTTGGCTCAGGGCAACGATCTCTTCCACTGCAAATCGCCATATTGAAATTCTTCGCCGGAGCTGTGACGTACTATGCGATCAGGCAGTTCAGTGCAGCATTTGGCCACGCAATAGTCTAATTGCAAGCTACGTCACTTAAACGATACTATCGGTTATTTTGGAGCGATCGTTTTCTGCCCATTGATAGGAATTGCAAATGACGGTGGGCAGGAGCTGGTTAACAAAAAGGGTATAATTTGACTATTAGTTGATGAGTTTTGATGAAATAAAAAGCAAAGTTCTCAGGAAGGATGGGACTATAAAATCTGCTATAATAAATTCTGGGGTGAACTATCCCTTTAAAGAACTTTGTAGCTAAAGAGTTTATAATGGAAGATTGGCATCTAAGTCCAAAGTGTGTATCATATTATTGTACTTGTAAGTAAAAGGCATCCAAAATACTATTCTTCTGAAAAATGTTTTACCACATGTAATTTCCAGTCCATACATTCTACCACTGAAGCACTAAACTTTGTTATATTTTATTTCAATTTTACTGGACATGTTAATACACATAGGAACTTTAAATGTTTCTTGTGTATACAAGTCTTGTCAATCTTAAATGATACAATTCAAAATCCTCTGAATGGACTATTCCCAAGTTTTGGAAGATGCCTCGACTTCTTTAAAAGAATTAACTTGGGAATATATTTTTTGATGTGATAAGCAATAACAACCTGAAATCACCCACACATACTATGTATGTGTTTTCAAGTATTACTTGAAAACCTTTTTTTCCTGACAGATAATGAACAATTTCATGTATTCTCAGATTACAAACTGTAGTTTCGTCATCTGTTATGGGTAAAGAAACTAAATATCTACATAAATTGTGTAAAAGTTTCATTCAGTTCCTTTCTTTTTCTTCTTCCCTCTCTTCATGTTGTCTCAAATATTGTATCCTTTGTGTTATGTGTGTAAGTTGTTATTTTATCAATTTCAATACTGCAAATAAAGGTTGTCCTAATAACCATGCAATGACGATAACTTTCAGTATTTTTTCATTCACTAAACAGTCTTAAAGTCACTTCTTTGTGTGAGGTTGCCCAGGAGATGAAACAACGAAAATCACAAAAATCAATGTCATCTTTTCCAACTCTTTTTGTGTGTAAATCCTACAAGAAGCATGATAATCTATTTTCTATGATTATATCCAACCAGTGAATGTCTTCTCCGCGCTATGATGCTTCTAAAAACTAGTTTGATTAAATGAATTTCTTTCATCCTTACCTCCAATCCATATTGTGTTTCTGGCTTCAGTCCCTCTATTCTAAAATGAGTTTCATTCTGTTTGGAAAAAAGGAAACAATATAGTCATAAAATTTGATTACTTGAAATAAAGACAGTTATCACCTGCTTTTCAAACATTATGTATCATTGATTTGTCTATATAAACATTTTTGTTTCTCTTGCAAAATGATTATAATTCATTGTTCAAATTGTAAAAATGATATTGAAATGGAAAAATAAATAAATCAAATCAAATCAAATAACAATCTGGTTATATTAGCAAGGCCTATTTTTTAAAGGATATTTGGAAAACAGGTGGTTTGTATTTCATAGAAAAATTCTGAAGCTTTCAAGCAGTATCAATTTTTACATAATTATATTAACTAGTAATTTCAAACTATTTTCTATTACATTACTACCAATTGCTCAAAGAATCTTGCTCATGGGACTACTGCACACAAAGAAGTAGCTACATGTAATCATGTATTCTGTGAGGATATGAAGATTCATACTTTATGTGCACATCCCAACCAAACCAATTGGTAATAGTTTGGATTGGATGAGTTTTCAAACATGCTGACTTCAAGGGTACATTTTTACTCTTGTGGGTAGAACATATTAAGCAGTCTATTGATTCTGCCGGACACTTTTGATAGTAAGAAATTCATAAAATATGCATTTGATGAATTCCGTCCATGTTCATGGGGCATGAGCTTACCTCTCCCATGTAGTGACTGCTCAGTTATTCATTGTTTTGTATTTTGATGTATTGAATAAATAAAATAAATCAATACTGCAAAGAATACCCAGCAAATCAAGTTTATCTTATACCAAGGATATTGTAAAAGCCAATATTTCAGTGTGTATAGATTTGAACGAATTCCCTGAATTTCAGACCTTTTCAAACATTAGTGAGTGGTTATTTTCACGTTCTGAAAAATTAATGTACATAAGACTATGGGGAGTGAAAATGTTAGCAAATTCATTGTCACAAAATTCTGTAAAATAAAACCCCAGCAGTATATACAGTATTATATCCTACTTATAAGATTGTATCCATTGTGATTGGTCAAGGAGCAGTCATGTGATTAAAAATATTTTCACCATGAAATAAATTAGGCGTGACGTCATCCTCGGAATAGTTTTCGTTATGTAAATATTCTGACGTCATCTTTTACGATAACTGGATTTTCAGCTATCGATACCGCGATATCGAAATCAAAGGTCGTCGAAATATAAACAACAATGGCGGCACCCAGTGGAGAAATCAATGACGATGAACCGAGATTTAATGTCGTAGATGATGATGATTTGGAGGAATTCATTTCATCGACAGATTACACGTAGGATATAAATTTGATTACTATTTCGGTTTTACTTGTGTAGGATATAAATCAAATATACCATGCACATTTTTCGAAGTACTTTATGAAATTATGGATTCTTCGGTGACCGGCATAGTGACTATTTTCTAAGGGGCTGTGCCCCTCAGAAAATAGTGCTATGCCAGTCACCTCACAATCCATAATTTGAACTAGAACTTCTCAGTGCATGGTATATTTGATTATTACATCATGGCTTGGAGTTCATAACATATACTAGAGTACTAGAGAATGTAATGTGTATCATACTTTTTATCATGATTTCTCTTTCATCTTCATTTAAGAATGGATATATATACATGTATATACATTAAGAATATACTATAAAAGTAGAGTGGAACTACATTATCATAGAGGGTAGCATTGCACAAAGACAAAGGAATCTGAAGAATAAGAAACAGTATCCTATTGCAAGGTGTGTTAAGTTCAAGAGCATGTTTATTGCAAGTGTAACTATTGGGACCTTTTTGTGCAACATGACGTTTTGCCCAATGTCACTTCCTAAAAACGCAAACAAATTGTCAAAATGTTCACAAAGTTTGTCAATATTTTCATAAAATAGAGAAATTTCCACTTACTTTTGGAATGGTGATATTGATGGGTGTGTCCATCTCATATTTATAGGATGTTATAAATAAAAATGATGATGCGACGACTTCTCCATAAAAGATATGATAGTATTGTAAACCCTGATGAAAGTCTGGCAGAGAATTCCATGTTATATTAGCATAGAAGGACCCACCAGAAGATAGATCTGGAGCCTCAGAAATGTTGACATCTGTCAGGCGTTTCCTCAATAGAACTAGAGAAGATGGAATACGTGCATTGTAAGAGGATGTGCTCAGGCGGTTGGTATTTCCTTAATAGCACTCTGCACTCATCTAGCTATATCATGGAACAATTCAACTTTGAGCTGCAAAAGCTACTAAGGGGGTGTTGTTCAAAAGTTGCAATTGATCGGAAAGTGTCAATCAAAATCATTGTTTCATGCGCGTCTAGTTAAATGCGTATACCGTGCTCGAATATAAATGCATGTTACAATTTGCAAAGTTGCAGTTGACTTGCAGTTGATTTTGAACAAAACCCCCTACGTTGCATTGTTCTCTGACGAGCTAGGTGGATGAACAGTGCTTATAATTCATGACAGGATATACCAGTAAGTGACTGGAATATTTCTTGAAGATACGCATTAATCATCTCCAGAGAAAATCAAACTGGCTAATATAAATGCCAACAAAGGATCTACTTATGCCACTTTACCCCATCAATTATCGTGAACAAGCAATACTTCTTCTGTTTAGCTTGATATTCTTCCCAACTTAATTAAATCCTTATATTATTTTTTCTGCAAAATTATACTTGAGACAATATTAATATCTTTGGACGTCAGCTATTCTTAACTTGAATTGAATTAAATTGACTTGATTAATATCCTCAACATGAGCAATGTAACAAATTTAAATGAGGGAATTAGATGATGCTATTATGTGTATGGTAATTCAAACATATACTGGAAATATATACTTACAGAGCTGCCAACCTAAATCCGTATTTTTCTCCTATTTCACTTGCTTTTGGAGTACATTATTATTTGGCAATCAGTTATTAAGTAAGACATTGTTATGTCCACAATACCACCTTTTTGTCTCCTTGAATCAATGGCATCAGCTGGAAAGCATCTGGAAGCTATTTATAAGATCGAGAGGTATGCCATTTTGTATAGCAGCAAAATGTTCATTCGGTGGATGAAAAAGCATTTTAATGGGAGAAACAGGTGTGTTGGTTTATATTATTCTTCGCCTGTAAACTGATCTTGAATATCTATTCAATTCAACACTCCCTTGCTATGTGTAATAGAGTTGAAATGTGGAAAGGAATCCATACTGGTTGGCAGCTATGTACTTAAACATACTGATGAGATCATACATTGGCTTACAATTTAAATATAAAAAATAATAATGTCAATTTAGAAAGACTGAATTTCTAATTCTCCCCACCGACTATAGGCGATACCAAGTGATATTGATTGATACCTTAAGTATCGAACCTCTGAAACCGGGAAGTATACTTCCGGTACATGTGATACATGCATAGGTTATAGCTCTCATCCATGGATATTTGTCAATTTTTCTCCTTTTCGCGTTGTTCGATGTGCACTCTGCTGCCTCACAGGACAACCCCATAATATTCATAAAATGTGAAGAAAAAAAACAAGCTTAAGCTGAAAAAATATATTTATGAGCATTCAAAACAAAGCTATGGAGTAGGCGAAACAAAGTCCCATACAAATACACGCGAGCAGAACTGGAAATGGAAGTGACCGTCCCGGCTCCACACAATTATTTTCTCTAAAAATTGTTGACGCCCTCATTGGCTTCAAATTTACAACAATAGCCAGTGGGGAGAATTCTATGCACGAGTAACATGCAAACTCCGTATTATAATCATTAACAATAGAGAGCGTTTCATGATGTCACACAACACATCAGCCAGTGTTACCTAATCCAAAGAAATCGTCTAGTCGGATTGGATGAAATAATAAAAAATAATGATAAACTGGCATTTTAATATAGCACATATTCAGGCAAACTGCTATATGTGCTTGACTTTATTTTAACACTTGTTATATATGCTCAATAAAGGCTATAATATAAGTCGGGAATGAGTGCTTGCAACAAACCTCATGAAACTTCCTCCTGGGTTGTGTGTCATGAAGCTCTATGTAGAGGTATGTACGACTCTACAAATGACTGGTGACCCTTTCCAAAACTTCATAATAACCCTTGGCGCTCATAGAGCCTGAGCAAGGGATAACGGTCATTCGTAGAGTCATGTTTATATCTACAAACAAAATGAAATGCCAACTTACAAGGTTCTGTGACTGTTCTTGTGATGTTATGTTCAATATATTTTCCAATGCTCCTTGAACGTAGGCAGTGATGAGTGCTATAGACCTGGGGATAGAGTTAAAAATAATTTTTGTTTTCTCTTTAAACTTTTTTTTTCTATCCTGCACATACTTTTAATCCATGATCATGACATGTACTACATGTAAAACAGCGTTGAAAGCAATTGTTGCAGATCAGTAGTATATCATTGGAGCTAGAAAATAGGGGAAAAAGTGTGATTTGGCAATATAACCAATGAGAAGGCTTAAAGGTAGAATACTTCTTTTGCAGCCTAAAATTTGACTTTCCAAGATTGTTGTGTTATGTTGAAGAGTACTAAATGTTAGAACTTATCACCAATCAATTAAGCACAAAGATTGATCATGATAGGCGCATTTATAGTTATTCTAATAATAAATCTTCTATTCGGGCACCGAACTAATTCACCGTACATTCAAAATTCAAAACAGCCGTTAACCCCTCGTTGACCAATAGCGCAAGAGTCTCTCTCAGTGCGTATTCCGCATGGTGTGGCAGTGTATTGAAGTGCGCACGTTTTATGTGTGTGTGTGTGTGTCTGTGTGGTACCGGAATGCGCTAGGAGTATCGCGATACCGTTGGTTTCAAGATGAATTATGATGGAATAGATTTTTATTTGAATTAAATATTCTGGACTACATTCAACGAAAATACTTCAGAGAGGTTATTATTTTGGCAT